>SNQJ01S0000619.1:0-12726 GCA_010110895.2 Picea sitchensis
TTGGATGATGAAATTGATGAGGGATTTTGGTTGAGGTACAAGTTGGGTACATGGTTGAGACAAGTAGTTGATGAGTTGGCACATACATGAGGTGTATAGTTGACGATGTTGGTACATATTGATGAGTCATAGTTGATGAGTATTTGACACATGATTGATACATACTTGGTAGATGGTTGGTTCCACTTGTTTATGGTGCAAGTTGATTACATATTGTTTGGTACAAGTTGGTGCATGGTTGATGCACTTGTTTATGGTACAGGTTGGTGCATGGTTGATGCACTTTTTTATGGTACAAGTTGATTATAGGTTGAGGTATAAGTTGATGCATGGTTGATGCATGGTTCATGTTTATAGGTACATGTTTACAGTGGTATATCTCACAGTGATAGTGTGACAATGGTTCCATCATTCTACTTCTACTTCAGGGCGGTTGGATGGGGCAAGGACATGTGGTTGTAGCCACCTTCCGGTTGTAGATGGAGAACATAGGGGGTTGTAGCCTCCTTCTAGTTGTATCCAGAGAATTGTGGAGTTGGAGCTTCCCTCAGTGATCTAGGATCTTTTCGTCAGGTGACTTATTAAAGAATTGCATAAAATGAGCATAAACAAAAGTACACCATAAAGAAGGAAAAACTCAAAATGAAAGAGACACAATCATGAAATATGAACACAAAGAACTTGATAACGGATTTATTCCCTGGTGGACTATGTCTCTGGGTCCTTCTCTCAAATGGGTAGGTCTTTTTATTAACTCCACAAAAGAATTAGGAAAAATACATAAGTATACCTCATTCTGGAGTTAAGCCACAAAATATTTTCTCAGATCTGAAAACTAACACCACCACTGCGTTCATGGAATCATTTTACCTAAACATGTCTGTCTTCATGCCTCAATCTGAGTCAGACACTTTCAGGCCCCCAAGACACCCCTGCCTCGGTTTCCATGCCACTACTCCTGCAATTAATGACTGACATATCTAAAAATCCATGCCAAAATATTGAAAACTGCACCCAAATCCATACCGTACGGATGCGCGCAGCCAACCCCTTCTTTGTGCTCTCGTGTGTCTTCAAATGGACTGCACAAAACCCCCTTATATACAAATTATGGTCAATGATGTCATAATGAGGAAGTTAGGTGCATTGGTTACGGACGCTAATTTAAGGCATAGATTGTTGGGGAGGTTCCGGGGTTGAATCCCACAAACTCCCTATTTTACACATGTGTTATAATTGATTTTTGTCACGCTTGCTAAAATTGACGGAGGTTTTGGCGGAGGGTTAAATGACGAAATCTTCTAAATATAGTGGAATATGTTAAATATGGAGGTTCATTGGTTAATCCCCCAGGCGGGTGGAACATTAAGGTCACATGGTTTTAAAACATGTGATCATGGGCTCATCTAAATTCCTAGCCCCTCTCTTTTGGCGCCTTAGTTCAAGTTTAAATTTAAATATTATTTAAACCATATTTCAAACAAGAACCAACGTGTGTTGTAGTGGTAAGTGCTGATGTGTGGGGCCTTTGGGCTACTTGAAGGTCATGAGTTCGACTCTTAGGAAGTCGAATAAAATTTTGCACATTCCAGCCATGGGAGGGGTGCCACGTGGCATCCCATGATTGGGCCACGTGGCACCATATAACTGGTCCACATAAAAACTGTCACTTGTCACAATTTGATTTGCCAATGAAGTTGACATGTGTCATCACCGAACGTGCCCATGTGTCTTCCATGCCACGTCATATTTCCAACTCAGTTGTGCCACGTGTCACCCTTGCAGTGGTGCCACATGTCACTTTGACTTTTACCTGTTTGACCAAGTTTGACTGCTTATAAATTTTGATCTGTAACTCCGTTTGACGAGCCGGTTGCATCGTTAGAAATATTGCGACACTCTCTTCGTGATTATGCCCTTTTCACTGATTTTTTGGAACCTTGAATTTTTTCCCTTTTGCTATGTGTTGAAGCCATTATAAGCATTCTGACTTGCTTTTGTGCATTCTGAGTTATCTTAACCTTCTCTGGATCCTTTTTTGGATCACGCCTTCCCACTGAGAGATTTTTGGACCACCAAAAGCTTTTATCAATCAATTGGTAAGTGAGGGAAGAGTTCCCTCACCTTATCCTTCTCAATCCACTTTGCCTTGCTTGGATGTGTGCCCTTTAAGCATTCCCAAAGATAACCAACATCACCTCTGCGTGAAGTCCTCATCCTTCTGTCCAAGATGATATCTTCCTTTAACTCATCCAAGTACTCAGGTGAAAACTCATCAACTGATGGCATTGAAACTTCCTCATCCTGATCCATGATCATGGGAGGTTCAAAAAGTTTCAAGTTCTCTATGTTCACAACTGAATAAATCTACATATAAGGTGGAAGATCTAAACAAAAAGCATTAGTGCCACTTTTGTCGAAAATAGTGAAGGGTCCATATCGAATGGGCTTGAGTTTCTTTCCTTCACCCTTCAATCGTTCCTTGCTAATGTGAAGCCATACCCGGTCTCCAACCTGGAACTGAAGATCAACCCTGTGCTTGTCATGTTGAGCTTTATACTGTGCTTGACTCTTTTCCAATTGTTCCCTGACTGCTTGGTGTATCTACTGAATCCTCTGGATAAACTTGCGGGCTCTGTCCTCTGTTCATTCTTCATTCACATCGGCATCTCTCCCATACATCAAGTCCAAAGGAACCTTTGGTAGGTACCCATAACACCTCTCAAAAGGTGAACTCTGAGTGGATGAATGTAAATATCAATTATAAGCATATTGTACATAAGGTATCTGTTCATCCCATAACTTAGGATGCTTGCTGCAGTAGCCTCGAAGAAAAAGTACCACTGTTCTGTTTACCACCTCTGTCTGTCCGTCAGTCTGTGGATGAAAATAAATGCTCCTCTTCAACTTGGTGTCCATCATTCTCCACAAGCTAGTCCAAAAATCCCCAAGGAATCGAGTATCTCGATCTGAGACAATGGACGTGGGTAATCCAAAGTGAACCCAAACATGCTGAAAAATGAGATTAGTAGTCTGCTCAGCAATGATCTTCTTTTTACATGGCATCAATATACACATCTTTATAAACCTATCCACTATGACATACAAATAATCATGACCCCCCCTGGTCATTGGTAAACCCCCTACAAAATCCATGGAAACACTTTCCCATGGATGGGATGGAACAGGAAGTGGTGAGTATAGCCCCAATTTTCTATTAGTGGCCTTACAAGTAGAACACATCACACACCCCTTTACATATTTACTTACAATTTCTTTCATTTGAGGCCAGTAACAAAACCTATGCAAATGAGCCATAGTTTTTCCTACCCCAAAATGCCTCGATACAAGAGAAGTATGAGCTTCTCATATTACATGGACTCATTCACTTGTAGGAATACATAGCTTCCCAAGATGATAGAGTAACTTTCCTTGCAAACAATAATTCTCTACCTGTGCACCATGGGTTAGCTTCTCATATACTTCTTTAAAATCTTCATTGATGGCATATTTCTCTACATAGCTATAATGAGATAAAGAAGTATTATTCAAAATAATAGAAGCAACAATAGGAGGTCTAGAAAGCATATAGGCTACCTTGTTACTTGTACCCTTTTTGTACTTGATTACCAAATGAAATTGTTGTAGAAAACCCATCCATCTGTAGTGTCGAGATTGTTGCAATTTGGTCTATGCTTGAAGATACTGTAAGGGTTGGTGATCTGTATGTATGATGGTTTCCTTCCCTAACAAGTAATGCTTCCATTTCTTTACACTTTGAACTAATGCATACAACTCTTTATCATATGTAGGATAGTTAACAACAACTTGGTTAAAAGTCTCAGAGTGGTAACATATAGGCATCTGTCTCAATCTCGAACGACTGTTGAAGACTCGACAGTGCTAATATTGGTGCGGTACTGATCTTATCCTTCAAAATGTTGAAAGATTTTTGTTGCTTTCCTTCCCACTAAAAAGTGTTCTTCACACTGGTTAAGGCATGCAAAGGAGCTGTGATAAAAGAGAAGTTGGGAATGAATCTCCTCCAATACTGGACTACACCCAAGAAGCTTCGGACTTTAGTTACACTCTTTGGCTCAAGCCATTTCACAATTACTTCAATTTTGGAAGGATCAATCTTCAATTGTCCTCCTCCCACGATATGACCTAAATATATAAGTGCAGTCTTGCCAAATTCACATTTAGACATTTTCACATACAACTTTTCCCTCTGCAAAGTATCCAATACTTGTTTTACATGCCTTACATGTTCATCCCAAGTCCCGCTGAAAACAAGAATTTCATCTAAGTATACAATCACAAAGTCATCCAGGAAAGGCCTAAATACATCATTCATCACACACATGAAAGTTGTCGGAGCATTACAAAGTCCAAACGACATAACTAACCACTCAAACAATCCTTGTTTGGTCTTAAAGGAAATATTCCATGCATCTTGTTATGCAACCCTAATTTGATGATATCCACTACACAAATCCAAATTAGTGAAATAAACAACATTCTTTAACTAATCAAGTAAATCATCTATGCAAGGAAGAGGGTATTGATTTTTCACCGTGATTTTATTTAAGGCTTGATAATCGACACACATTCGCCATATGCCATCTTTCTTTGGCACCATCACGATCAGAGAACCACAAGGAGATGAACTAGGCCTGATGACCCCTTGATCCAATAAGCCCTGTACCTGCTTCTTGATCTTTGTCATCTCCGCAACTGACATCCTGTACATGCCCACATTAGGCAAAGGAGAATCCTGCTGAAGATGTATCTCATGTTGGAATTCCCTCTTAGGAGGTAATCCATCTGGTTCCTGAAAAATATCATCATACTTAGAGACAATATCAGTTAATTCTTGTTTATGAGATGGATCACATCTTTGGAAAGCGTCAGATGTCCGGACATCTTTCTCTTTCACAACCATGAGTACATATCTCTTATTAGTGGTTATGAGTCTTTTCATTTTCCCTGCACTAACAAGCTTCGTATTCACCCTCATGCTGTGAGCTCTAACAATATATTCCACTCCCCCTTTTGTAAGGTGGTATTTGTTCTTATGATGAAAGAAGAGTTCTTTTCTATCATAAAGATATGGACTTCCCAACACTATGCCACATATATCAAGTGATACAACATCCAAATCTACTTCATCAATCAACTTTGACACAATAGCAAATCTAACCCTACATTGTTTGGTGACATTAAGTTTTGCTTTGTCACATACCCAACCAAGAGGGTAAGGCTTTGGATGTGGTTTCGTTACAAGACCCATATTCTTGACAAGTGCTTCAGATATTAAGTTTACTTGGGAACCCATAACGAATAATGTATCTATCTTAGTATGCTTAGATACAACTCGTATATGAAATAACTCATTCCTCTTTCATTCATCACTATGAGNTTTTCCGGATGTAGTTTCCAACAATGTTCTTCATCGTGACCACTCCTCTTGCAATGAGTGAAAGATGGTTTTCCTCCTTCTCTTGTTACTGTAGCGGTCTTCTTTCCTTTCCTTTTAAACTTCTTGAAAGTATTTTGTGGGAAATTGGAAGGTTTCTTCATGGGATCTTCTTGAACATGTTTCCCCCTATTTTCAAGGTGAGTGGATTGCACACAAACTTCGTCGAGACTACTGGGGTTAAACAAGAGAAAAGTATGACAAATATAACTATGAAGTGCGCCAATATACGTCATTAAAGTTTCATAAGAATCCAAAGGAATATTCAATGCTAAAGATTTCTTCCTAAATTCCTCTGTGAAACTTTGTACGTTCTGACCTTTACTCTGTCTCAATGTTTTCCATTCCATCATTGCTTTATGTAAATACCCTAATGGATAGAACGACTTCCTTATCTCTGATTTAAAATCTGACCATGAGGAAAGAAGCTTACCACACTTACTTCTGTCTTGTAGCTTGCTCTCCCACCATACGAGAGCAGTGCCTTCCAACCAAAGAGAAGCCAGTTGCACTTTAAATTCCTCTTCATCAATATGCTGAACACGGAAATATACTTCAACCTGTCGGATCCAATTGTCTAACTTTTCAGGATCAACATCTCCATTAAACATAGGTAAAACAAACTTTACATCAAGCTTTAATAAAGGTTTCTTAAAAGAGGCTTTATGGTTAGAATGCTAAGAGTGATGAGAATTCTCAAAGGAAGAACTAGAACTTGAAGGCGGAGATGGAGGCTCAGGAGGATCTCCTCCAACCCCTTGGTTTACCAAAGCATCATCATCTGCATGTGCTTCCTTTTTCTTCTCCTTCTTCTTCATCCTCTTCTCATAATCTCCATACATTCGTTCAACGATTTCTGACATTGGATAAAAGACCATGTGGAAGTTTTTCTCCTATTCATCATGCTTGTCCTCTTCTGCCATCTTCTTCCTTCAGGATGTATGACCAACTTCAGGATTGAACGTCTTAAGAGTTCCTTCACCCTGCTTTTGCTTGGCCCTAGTAAGAATTCATACTCAACAATTGAAGTCAAAGACGACTGCTCTGATACCAACATGATCCAGGATCTTTTTGTCATGTGACTTATTAAAGAATTGCATAAAATGAGCATAAACAAAAGTACACCATAAAGAAGAAAACACTCAAAATGAAAGAGACAAAATCATGCAATATGAACAAAAAGAACTTGATAATGGAGTTTGTCCCTGGTGGACTACGTCTCCGAGTCCTGCTCTCAAATGGGTAGGTCTTTTTATTAACTCCACAAAAGAATTTGGAAAAATACATAAGTATACCTCATTATGGAGTTAAGCCACAAAATATTTGCTCAGATCAGAAAACTAACACCACCACTGCATTCGTGGCATCGTTTTACCTAAAAATTACTATCTCCACGCCTTAATCCGAGTCAGACACTTTCGGGCCCCCAAGACACCCGTGCCTCGATTTCCATGCCACTGCTCCTGCAATTAATGACTGACAGATCTTGAAATCCATGCCAAAATATTGAAAAATGCACCCAAATCCATACTATATGGATGCACTCAGCCAACCCCTTCTTTGTTCTCTCGTGTGTCTTCGAATGGACTGCTCGAAACCCCCGTATATACAAATTCTAGGCAGTTATGTCATAATGAGAAAGTTAGGCACATTGGTTATGGAGGCTAATTTAAGGCATAGATTGTCAGGGAGGTTCCGAGGTCGAATCCCATGGACTCCCTATTTTACACATGTGTTATAACTGATTTTTGGCGTGCTTGCTAAAACTGGCAGAGGTTTTGGCGGGCGATTAAATGGCATAATCTTCTAAATATAGTGGAATATGTTAAATATGGAGGTTCGTTGGTTAAGCCCCCAGGCGGGCAGAACATTAAGGTCGTATGGTTTTAAAACATGTGATCAAGGGCTTAGCCAAAGACCTAGCCCCTCCCTTTTGGCGCCTTAGTTCAAGTTTAAATTTAAATATTATTTAAACCATATTTCAAACAAGAACCAACATGTGCTGTAGTGGTAAGCGCTGATGTGTGGGGCCTTCGGACTAGTTGAAGGTCATTAGTTAGACTCTTAGAAATTTGAATAAACTTTTTCACATTCCATCCATGGGAGGGGTGCCATGTGGCAGCCCATGACTGGGCCACGTGGCACCATATAACTAGTCCACATAAAAACTGCCACTTGTCACAATTTGATTTGCCAATGAAGTTGACATGTGTCATCACAGAATGTGCCCATGTGTATGCCATGCCACGTCATCTTGCCAACTCAGATTTTCCACGTGTCACCCTTGCAGTGGTGCCACGTGTCACTTTGACTTTTGCCTGTTTGACTCAACTTTGACCGCTTATAACTTTTGATCCGTAACTTCATTTGACAAGACGTTTGCACCATTAGAAAGATTGTGATGCTCTCTTCGGGATTATTCCCTTTTCACTGAGTTTTTGGAACTTTGAATTTTTTCCCTTTCATTATGTGTTGAAGCCATTATGAGCATTCTAACTTGCTTCTGTGCATTCTGAGTTATCTTAACCTTCTCTGGAGCCTTTTTTGGATCACTCAGGTTGTAGCCTGAGAAACTAGGGTGTTGGAGCCTCCTTCCAGTTGCAGTTGGGAAAAAAAGGAAGTTGGTGCTTCCAATGAAGGTAATTCTTCAAGACATATAAGAAAAAGAATTTCATGGTTTTCTCCCGATTTGGGTTTCTATGTAAAACATTGGCGTATTATGTATGTGTGTGATTGTTAATTTCTTATTGCTCATTATTGGATAATAATTCTACATTGATATAACACTTGGATTATTTAAAAAAAAAAAAGGATTATAATTACGCTATTACTGATTCACCCCCCCTCTCAGTAATCCAACAATACATACACCTATTCTTATAAATTTTCATTCAAAAAGGATGACTTCACATCCATATGGTAAAATGGCCATTTGTTCTGGGATGCAATGGCTATCAAACCTTTAATAGTATCCAACCTTGGTACTGGAGAAAAGGTCTCACCATAGTCAATACTGAGTTACTGAGAAAACCCTTTGTAAGATAGCCTTGCCTTATATTTCTCTACCTTTCCTTTGTCATTCAGTTTTTTCTTGTAAACCCACTTAACACCAATTATGGTTTTATTTGTTGGGAGATCAATAGGATCCCATGTCTCATTCCTTTCAATAGCTTCAATCTCTTCATTCATGGCCTATACCCAATGTTATTCTTGCATTTCCTCTTCAAAATAAGTAGGTTGATAGGAAAATAAGGAAAAGTGAGCTTGTTGATCCATGTCATCCAACTGCTCATAGATTTCCCTCAAGTTCCTTTTTTTTTTTTTTTCTCACAGAACCTACTGACTCACTGCTGGATGGAGAACTATTTTTAGTTTGTTCTTCTTGTCTTTGCACTTGTAACCTTGGAAGTTTTGGTGGAGGTACTTTTTGTTCTAAGATTTCCACATGTTCATCTCTTTGGAGTAATGGATTTGGAATTTCCATTGTTTCATTTTCTTGATCACTCCAAGAATTTTACATCTTTTATCACAACAAATTTCTTGGTGACTGGATTATATAGTCTATAGGCTTTGGATTGTTCATTGTACCCAATGAAAATGCATTTTTCACTCTTGTTATCAAGTTTCTTTCTTATCTATTATGGGACATGTGCATAGTCTATATAACCAAAAATTCTGAAGTGAGAGACACTTGACTTTGTGACACTCCATGCCTCTTGAGGTACCTTATATTTCACTCTTTCTGTTAGAAATATATTTAGTATGTAGACTGAACAAGAAATAACTTCATCCCAAAAATCATTAGACATTTTTTTATCTTTGATCATGCTCCTTTCCATGTTCATGATTTTATGATTCTTTCTTTCAACCACTCCATTCTACTATGGAGTATATCTGGTGGTGCACTGCCTTTTAATTCCCCGTTGTCTATAAAAAATTTCAAAATCCTTTGATTCATATTGTCCTCCTCCATTTGACCTGAGTACTTTGACATATTTTCCACTCTATTTTTTCTTCTACAAATTTAAATTCTTTGAACTTTGTTAATGTATCATATTTGTTTTTGAGGAAATATACCCAAAATTTCCTGCTAAAATCATCAATGAATGTTGGAAAATAAAAACTTCCACCAATGGACTAAGTTTGCATGGTTCCACATAAATCTGTGTGAACTAGTTCTAGATACTCTTAGGTTATGTAGGAGGCTACTGGAAAACTGTAACTTTGATGTTTTCCAAGAATGCATCTTTTACAAGGGTTGGTTTGTTCATTCAATATAGGCAGTCCCTTAACCATTGATTTTTTTTGAAAGAGACTAAGACTCCTAAAAGGTAGGTGACCATACCTAAGATGCCACAACAAAGTCTCATCTGTGCTTGAGACCTTTTATACATATGACTGTGACATGTTTACAATTCTCATATTCAATGGGAACATTATATTATTTTTCATTCGAACCTTTGGAACAAGTCTTCTACTAACTGGATTATCTAAGATAGTGCATGTGGAGTCCTTTAATATGACATCATAACCATTTTGACTCAAGTGTCCTATCATTATTATATTATGTCTAAGATTGGGTACATAAAATATATCAAGAATGCATTTATTTTCATTTTTCCTGGTTAAGACTGACACAACACCTTTTCCTAAGGCCTTGACATGATAATCATCTCCTAAAGTAATTTTATATCAAATAGAGCTATCAATGCTAGAATTTTTTTTTGTTACCTGCTATGTTATTGTTGCATCCATTGTCCAACAACCAAAGATCCTTGTTGTGATCTTATTTAGTGATTTGACATGAAATGAACATTCTCTCAGATGTCCCTTATTCAATGTTGGAGATATTATCTCTTCCCTTGCTCAAATCTTATTGTGTAACATCCCGCTCTTGCACGCACTGAGTAGACTTATTATTTGAGGACACTTGCGTGCAAGTGATCCAAGTCCTTATATTGTTGGTTATTTTGATTATGATTATGAGACATTGTGGATTTGATAATATGTTATTTTTGTTGTGTTTACATCAACATGTGATATTGACTGGGTTCTCCTGAGTGTGTAGGACTCTGGAATTTGAGGATGTCGAGGCATCGAGGAAACTTCTAGGACTCCAGATCGAGTCAGGGAGTGGATTGTTAGGATTTGAATGTTGTTGATGTGACATATGTACATATGATTAGATATTATGATATTGATTGTTATTGCTGACATGATTCGTTGATGGATGCAAAATGATGATATCTTGTTGAATAGACTCACATTTGGAGTAAACGGGTCATGCATGACAACCAGAGACATTGAGCGAGAGGTGTGGCACCAGCCCTGTCACAGGCTACTAGCACTCCCGTCGTGGATCGAACTGTAGGTTAACGATTACCTAGTTCGAGAGACTCGCGATGTCGTGAGGGTAGACTATGACGATTGCTCACAATGATTCTAAGGGGTGTGAAATAAGGCAGGGTCCTTATTCCTTAGAGGCCCTTAGTCTCCCACAATATCACTTGACGGAGTATTGACTCCAAGGGTTTGACGTCTACCAAATTCAGTCAAGAGGCATGTGGTACCCTTGGAGCACGTAGTGCATCTTGAAGGGCACGTCGCATAAAGAAAACATAAAGTGGTGAGTGGCACCCTTGGATCATGTAGTGCGTCGTGAAGGGCATGCCGCAATTTTAACTGGTAAGTTCATAAACCTAGTATCTAGAAAACTATGACTCCTTAGGACCCGGTCAGCCTTAAAATGACTGATGTGATAAGTAAAGTTTAATAACTAATTTTTCCCTTAAGAACTCTCGCCAAGCCTATTGAATTGAAAACCTAGGTCTGAGTAGAACCTTAGAACAAAAAAAAACTAATTAGACATATAACAGGAAGGGGGTAAAGAAAATTCAACCATTAATAATTAAACTGGAAATTTTAATAAATGTTTATTTAATAAAAGGGGTATTGATTGTTTTTGTCTAAACCTGCTAATTTTGAACTCAGTTATAAAAAAGGGAAACTTTAAGAAAAGGGGAAACTTAAGGAAAAAGGGGAATGTCTAACTTAGTAAGGAATCTAGCCTTTGGAACTTTTTATTTATGAACTCAACTAGGAGTTAAGTAAGGCGTAATTCATTTAAGAATTGTAAGGAAATAATGGGACACTGAGGAGCGTTTTTAGGAATGGTTTTAGGAGGGTGATGGAAATAGACAAATTTAATTAATTAATAAAATTGATTTTCTGGTGCAACTAGGGGATCATGCGACATGTGTACGGGGGAGGTTTTTCGAAATTAATTAAATGAAAAAAAGAATATAATGAGGGTTTTGGGAAACTCATGACTAAGAAAACTCTATAAAAAGGATGGCGGAGGGGGAGTGTGGATTAAATTTTGTCTTGTGTAACATTACGCTGTCGAAATTTTATCTTGACTAAGTTTTCTCTTGTGGGAGTTAGGATACCTAGCTCGGGTAACGAGTGGTAGCTCGACCATGCGAGGTGAGCTGGGAGATAACATTCTTTGGTATTTTGTACGTGGACCCTTTGCAGCTCGGGGGGCTCAAGGGGAAGAGGAGTACCCCTAGCTTTGGCTGGGAGATACCGATGAGGTCTCATTGGTCGACAAGTGGGATCTGGATGGAGCGAACGTGCAGGATAATGTCTACGGGATCATCGCCTCGGTTTCGGTACGCGTATTTCAATTTTATTATATTTTAGTCAAATTATCTTGTGTATGAGATTAAAATGATGATGAAGCATTCCTGATCCAGGTGGATATTGGTTGCAACCCACCTTTTCCGACTTTCTCAAAACAATTTTCTGGCAATTTTGACAATTTTGACAATTTACTATTTTTAGCAGGTTTTAACTTCTGGGGCCATTTTGAGGGCCTAAATGAAGGTTTTTTGAGATCTAGGTTCTCAATGATATCCAAAGACATTATTGAGCCCCCAAAATGAATCTCCTCGACGATACCTTTCCAACGAGCTATCACACGCCTAAAACGGAGATCGTATGCAAACGTTACGACCCCGGGAAGTTGATGTACTAACTTACCCAAACGGGGCCCACATGACTTTTGGTGCTTCATCTCCTAGGGTTAGGTTTTTGGATGTCTAGGAATTTTGGCATTCCCGATTATTGTAAAAATGCCTCTAGAGCCTCATTGTAACCATCTTCTTGCGAATGCGAGTAGCCGTCACATCTCTTCTCAAAGATAAGCTGCCACCATTCTAGCGAGTCTTTCACTCTGTATTTTT
>SNQJ01S0000619.1:12736-36748 GCA_010110895.2 Picea sitchensis
CTGTACATTTATTTCATTAATAGAAATCGTGTATTACTGTATCTCTGTGTTTATGGTTGCATATCTGATATATTTCTGTTATATATGCGATATCTCTGTGCATTTCTTTATTATATCTGCGCTCTCATTTCGTGCCGAAAATAATCCGGATCAATTCCAATTGACACTATTTTATCTGTTCATAGTAATGCTTTAAATCTAAGATTTTATTCAGTTTCTAATTCTATTGTTCAGTTAACTATATAGTAAAGAAGTGATATTATTATTTTGTTGTATTTTTTTTTCAGTTAAGTATAGTTGAGAATTGATTATATCATTATGTTGTGATTCATTAGTATCATAATTCTGAGACGCTCTTGAGATTATAATACATCTGATTCCTGCACCGATTTGAGGAGTGGATCCATACCCTTTAGTAAGTTGGATAATGAATGTTGTATGGGAATTCAAGTATTGAAAATTGATCATCCCTCCCAACAGGTTTAATCTAGAAATTCCGAGTACAAATAAGAATAAGAAGAATAATATAAATATGACATCAACATAATACTGCTAATCGTACACTATCCAATTGTAGAAACTTCTCAGTATGATTATGATGAAGAAACTAACTGTAGAAACTTTGCAATATGATTTTGATAAATAAATTGAAACTAATTACCACGATTTTCCATTCCCAAAGCTTTCTCTCGGGAATAACAATAGGGTTGAAAATTTAGGGAGAAGTGAAGGTTGAAATTATTTAACTTTATTGCTAAAAAGAGATGGTTTATATTGTCAGGCCACCCTTCATGGTGACTATGAAGAAACTTACCACGCCGTAAGCAGGGCATCTTTCGAAGATGATTGACCTAGTATTTGAGTAAAATGTAAAAATCCAATCAGGGTAAATGAATTGTTAGTGGTTTAAGGAAGGAAAACAAAAAGCAAAAATCAGATTGAAGAAAAAGATTAAAAAGCCACCGTGGATGATGTTTATATAGAGAATTGGGCTACCCTTTTCATCATTACATTGCACATGATTTTTTTTCTTAGAACATGTTGTTTTGTTTCGGTATTCAAACATGGAGGACATTTTCAGGGAGATGAAGGCCATGTGAAGTTTTTATTTACCCTTAAATACTACAAAGTGATTTTTATAAAATGCATAGTGAGTTGATACCACCCACGACTCTCCACCTACCAAAGAGTCAAAGATGCCTACGAACTGAGCCTAGATAGGGAAGAGTATAGATCAAAGAATAAACAAAACATGCTTGTTCCCATGCCTCATTAGAGCAACCACGCTTGGGTCCATAACAACTCTTATAATATTGGAAATTTGCTTGTCAACTCTACTATGATTGATTGATGACATGGATACTTAATAGGTAGTTCAGTCAATCGTTTCATATAACTAAATAGTGACAAATATTTTGGGTGGAAATTCTAGCGCACTTGAACCAAGGAGTATTTCACATTGCTTTTTCATAATGGTGTAGGTCATAGCAGTTCTTTCCCGAGGAAATAATTACTGAAAAGAAAGAAACCTCTTTAGTTTATGCTAGAAGGTGTAGAATGACGAAAGGTTATTAGTTCGTCGATGTTGTTGGACACACTTACCACACATAGAGTGGGGGGGTGAATGACTGTGGGGCTCTTTATCCCAAAACTTCCCTCCTACACAAAACTCATTAGTTAGTATTCAACATTTACTCATTACTCATTGATGTCATTTATAACTAGTTAGATGTGAACATATATTAGCAACATATATCAACAACATACATCATCAATAATTCATCACCACAAGGAACACAAAGAACACAAGATGTATGTACAATTTTCTTTTTATTACGGACTACAATCCTTGGGATTTTTCAACAACAACTGAATAGAGTACAACTCTACAAGAGCACCAGCTCTATAATGCAAGACTCAACTTACACCCTCAACACCAATTGAGAAGAGACAAAAAACCTCAATAGATGTCAATCTGTCATAGGTACACCACCTGTCGGTAGTGAAGCACGCATATGTACGTGCCCTAACTCACTACAACCCGCGTATGTACGCGACTAGTATATACAACAACATGCATATACCTTCTGAGCTATTAGGGTTTATCCTTTTCATCACATACTCAGATCCTCTGCAACCTGCAATCATATTCTCTTATGTCTTTCACTGTCCAAACAGACCATAACCAGTCACAATACATCCAAGCTCTCCAATAACTTATTCATGCTTCTCAACCATACAATATGAATGCTACTCAATCATGTATAAACAATCAGTATGCTATAGACATCATATCAATAGTGAATCATAAGAGTGTTGATCACTCCATCAACCAACATATACCACATCACAACATCCATACCAAGAATGCCTCAATAATTTACCTCATAACAAACAAGACTAGTATCCATCAAGACAAATAAAGCAACCATACCAGAGTTTCTGTGGCAGATCTAAGCCCATAGAATGCATATCTGGAACTGTCTTCATCATCTAAGAGCCTTTCATCATCTCAACCACAGATCTTTAATACCTCATCCACTGTACGCGCCCTGTCCTCATTCATCCCGCGTATGTACGTGCCCTGGCTCAAAGCAACCCACATATACCTCAGAAACTAGGGTTTCTAAACTTCTAAGACTTCTGTCATCATGACCTTAGACTTGTTAAGACTTTTATGCACTCATGGGATCCTCCAGACAATCTTTCTCTCATAATATATCTTCAATTATGCTCAAGAGATCTTCACAAAAGTGTATTCTACAAAAGATATTCTTACAAGAAGCTCTCCATAGATTCTCCAAAGATGATTTTAGTAAGAGGCCCTTGCTATCTTATTTATAATTTCATCCTATAGGTTAATTAACCCACTTCTAGGTCACTTAACCCATTTCTAGGTCACTTAACCTATTTTCCTCATTTTAGGGTTAACCACTTTCCATAATTAGAAAGTTCTCCATTACTTTATCATTTAAATATTTCTCCTTGATTTGGTCACTTTAAATTAATATTTAAAGTATCATTCTTTATTTTGTCACTTTACTTTATCATTAAAATAATGATTTCTTCTTTTCAATCACTTTGACTTCTTTGACCATTTGGGGCTTCAAGCGAACACATGGGGTTTCTCCAACTTCATAAGGCCATAACTCTCAAACAGTGAGGAGTTATGTGAGATTCCACATACCACCGGAAATGGAATGACAATCACTGTCGATCTAGAATAGTTTCACCAACAAAATCACTGATCTTCATCTCATTATTCCACATACAAGCATGGGTTCTCTCAACCACAAAGCATCTTCCCGTGAGGGATTTCACCATAAAGGGACCACTTTGGAGTTCATCCATTTGTACTTCTTTTCAACCGCGACAAGGAAATAATGAGTCATGTTTACATCAGCTAAACTATGCATCATATATCAAAGAATCCATATTCATCATGTATCAATGACAAACCATTGATCCTCGTCATCTATGCATCATATCAATGATCCATATTCATCGATTGGTTTCCACTTGACATCTATCATTCTCATCAAGGACAATACATATACATTGTACACCAATCATTAGTCAATCAAGCCTATCAATCAATCCATTTGACATTAATCAATCAAGCCTATCAATCAATCCATTTGACATTAATCAATCATTTAATCACTTGACATCAATCAATCAAACCATTGGCATCTATGACAACATGATCCAACAATCTCCCCCTTTGGCATTGAAGGAAATACCAACATTGATGTCAACACCAATCATTGATGTCAACATGTAGACAAGGCATGCTCTACATCAATATTCATCAAACATGTCAATATGACTATCTCTCCCCATTACTAAACATCAATCACATCAATGTCACCATTTCTCCCCCTTTGACATCAATGGAAAAGGGCCATTCTCCTCTTGGGGCTACTCCCCCTACTTGAATGCCTTTGATATTCCTTTGAATAATCTCTCCCCTTTTGAACAAGAGATATCACTCAGATGTAATGGTAAATATACATTACTCATACTCCCCCTGTGACCATCACTCCCCTTGGAATTATGCCTCTGTGCTCTTTATTCAAATATAGGGCTCTTTTATAGGTATGCATTTGATAAATATCTCCTCCTAGAATCATGGGAAGAAGAATGACTCCGCCTATGGGTATGCCTCCCCCTATCTCCTCTGCAATCTGCATGCAATTGCTACTGCTCAACCAGATCATAGATTAACTTTTCTTTCAATGACGATCCTTGGACCTTTCCATTCATCAAACTTGTGCCATACCATACATCATGAAACGAAAGATATGTCAATAGAAAAATAGAGAATCATGAAAAAAATGTCAACCAAGTACATCATGTAACAAAATGTGCCCATCATGCGCAACACCCATGTACATCAACATCAAGCAATCTACCAAAAGATATCATCCATGGAATGTATCAACCATATGCCTCTATCAACATGTCAAACAAGTGTCATATCACTCATGATATGTCTCCACCTGGTACCATAACCATGTATCTCAAACACATACCAATTGTTGTGCTAATCAAGTAATACCAATGGTGTACTATCATCAAGCATATGCAATCTATGAGTGTACCAAACATGCATATCAACATGTATAACCACCTCATCAACTCACCAACTACATGTCCCAATATGTAGCCCATTCATATGCCAAATGCATGCACCAAGATATCCAACAGTAAGCTTTCATCACAGGATATATCAATGAAACTCAAAATATGTATCATCCATGCTAATCAATAGATTATCATCAATCCTTCATTGACTACAACAAATACTAAGCATCCAATAACACGTGTGCTAGTAGTATGCTTCAATAGATCAATGGAATCTCTATCTAGCATCATAACTTCACTGCCATAGCCAACATTGTTCTTCAAAAGAAAGTGCATCAATCCATACTCATGGGTTAGTCCCATGCATCCAAGATGGCCTTTCATTATTTTTATCATCAGATTACATAATCCAATATAGAATCATGAAAACCTGCAACAAATAGTGTCAGAACCTACAACAAATAATTTCATACCCTGCAACAAAGTGTTATACCATCACATCAAGATGCAACCCATGTGCATTGCCTTTTTTCCAAGGATTTACCATATATACGCAGCTTGCTGCATAGACATCTCGTGAATGTACACGACCTATTCAAGGTTAGCCTGCATATGTACGCGACTGATACCACTGTCACTCGCGTATTCTTCAATAGATGACTTACTGGAGCTTCCCTTAAGGCTTCCATTCTATTTTGGTTTCTCAGTCTTCTTCACCCACTTCTGAAGGTGTCCCTGCTTCTTAGAACTTGAGCTTTGAGCTTCCATATTTTCAAATATGTCTCCCTTCCTTACTTCATTCCTTCTTCTAGTCATGCTATATGAAGTCCACATCATAGACCTTCTTCTTGTGTTCCAACACTCCTAGGATTTGTGGCCAAATCCACTATAGCTGTAGCATCTCATGGTGTTACAGTGAACAATAATATGTCCTACTTGATCACATCTCCAACACCTTATGGTGTTATAAAATCTTCAATTATATATCCTTTCATAAGCTCTACATTCAAAAGATTTGTGACCATATTCATTACACAAATAACAATGCCCATGGAAAATACTTTCATACCTTTTCTTTGGTGTCTCAAAGATAGCTTCTTGATGTCTTCCTTTATTTGTTCTTTTGAAATTTTCTTTGCCTTGTGTAGATGGTTGTTTTGCAACATTGTCTTCCTTATTTGATGGACTTACCTCATGATTCTTTGAGGTGCTTTCTTTAGCATGTGTAGCTTCTTCTTTGTATCCAAGACCTGATTTATCATATGGTGATCTTTGACTTTCCAAGATCTCATCAAAGATTTGTGAGCTATTCAAGAATTTGTTTGACTTCTCTACCTTCTCTCTAAGGTCAACAACTTCAACTTCTAACTTACAACATGACTCTTCTTTTTCATTTATTTGATTCTTTAATAGTTCCTCTATCCTTTTGGCTTCTTCAATTTGGGTCTTGAGATGGAAATTAGTTTCAAAATTTTTGCTAATCTCATCATATACCTTCATATCTTCTTTTTGCATTCTTTAGTCTTGTGATCTCTTCTTCATTTTCTTCTAATTTAGTCTTATTTCTCTCTTATTGTTCTTTTAGCATTCCCTTTAAATTCAATATGTGCCTTTGATTCCTCCTAAGAAACTTCTTAGTGTTATCCGAAATATAGTTATAGTGTGTATAATAATGATCACTACTATATCTATATAAACCCTCTTCAACTTCTTTTTGAAGTTCTAATAGATGTTCTTCTATTCTTTCCATAGGATAACTACCATCAAAATTTACACAAACTGTTTCTAGATCTTCTTCTTCACTTGAGAAGAATTCAACATCATCACATTTTGAATCATTGCAATCAAGAGTCTTTGGAGATTCTTTACCTTCATTTGAAATACTTTTGAGATCTTCTTTTATGCTATTTTCACTTGAAATGTTTTCAAAATCACATTTTGAAATAATACAATCAAGGGTTTTTTATGATTCTTTGCCTTTGATAATATTGATGGAGTGGTCTTCAATATCTTCCTTCTCATTCTTTCTTTCATATGTCTCCTCTAGATTTAGCCATAGATCCTTGGCGGAAGTGCATTGTCCCATGCTCTCTTTGATAGGTCTTGAGAGTCCACTAAGAATGGTATTGAGAGCTAATGCATAATTCTTCTTTCCTTCCCTTTGAGATACAAACTTTGACTTGTTCTTCAAAAGAACTGATCCACCAATAGCTTCCTTCCAAATCACTGCTCCCATTGTCTTAATATGTAATCTCATCTCTATTCTCCAAGCAGAATAGTTTTCATCATCAAGGATTGGAACTTAATCATCCATTTGTGTGTCTATGGATCTCCTTCAATCTTGTTAAGGATTGTAGTGAAGGCATGCTCTGATACCAATTGTTGGACACACTTACCACACTTAGAGGGGGTTGGGGGGGGGAGGGGGTGAATGAGTGTGGGGATATTTATCCCAAAACTTCCCTCTTACACAAAACTCATTAGTTAGTATTCAACATTTACTCTTTACTCATTGTTGTCATTTATAACCAGTTATATGTGAGCATATATCAACAACATATATCATCAATAATTCATCCCCACAAGGAACACAAAGAACATAAGATGTATGTAGAATTTTCTTTTTATTACGGACTACAATCCTTGGGTTTTTTAGCAACAACTGAATAGAGTACAACTCTACAAGAGAACCAGCTCTATAGCACAAGACTCAACTTACACCCTT
Source organism: Picea sitchensis (assembly GCA_010110895.2). Taxonomy (NCBI): domain Eukaryota; kingdom Viridiplantae; phylum Streptophyta; class Pinopsida; order Pinales; family Pinaceae; genus Picea; species Picea sitchensis. The sequence goes on from SNQJ01S0000619.1 coordinate 20,049, forward strand.
AGCACCAACTAAGAAGAGGTAACAATCCTCAATAGATGTCAATCTGTCACAAGTACGTGACTTGTTGGTAGTGAAGCACGCATATGTATGCGCCCTAAATCACTGTAGCCCACGCATGTACTCGGCCAATATATACACCAACATGTGTATACCTTCTGAGCTATTAGGGTTTATCCTTTTCATCACATACTCAGATCCTCTGCAACCTGCAATCATATTCTCTTCTATCTTTCACTATCCAAACTGACCACAACCATTCACAATACATCCAAGCTCTCCAATAGCTTATTCATGCTTCTCAACCATACAATATGAATGCTACTCAATCATGTATAAACAACCAGTATGCTATATCCATCATATCAGTATTGAATCATAAGAGTGTTGATCACTCCATCAACCAACACATACCACATAACAACAACCATACCAAGAATGCCTCAAGCATGTACCTCACAACAAACAAGAGTATCCATGAAGACAAATAATGCAACCATACCGGAGTTTCTATGGAAGATATGAGCCCATAAAATGCATATCTGGAACCTGCTTCATCATCCAAGAGCCTGTCATCAGCTCAACCACAGATATTTAAGACCTCATCCACTGTACGTGCCCTGTCCTCATTCAACACACGTATGTACGCACCTTGGCTCAAAGAAGCCTGTGTATACCGCATAAACTAGGGTTTCTGAACTTCTGAGACTTCTGTCATCATGACCTCAGAATTTTTGAGACTTTGATGCGCTCATGGGATCCTCCAAAAAATCTCTTTCTTAGAATAGATCTTCAATCATGCTTAAGAGATCTTCACAAAAGTGTATTCTACAAAAGATATTCTCACAAGAAGCTCTCCATAGATTCTCCAAAGATGATTTTAGCAAGAGACCCTTGATATCTTATTTATACTTCCATCCTCTAGGTTACTTAACCCACTTCTAGGTCACTTAACCGATTTCTAGGCCACCTAACCTATTTTCCTCATTTTAGGGTTAAGCACTTTCCATAATTAGAAAGTTCTCCATTACTTTATCATTTAAATATTCCTCCTTGATTTTGTCACTTTAAATTAATATTTAAATAATCATTCTTGATTTTTTCACTTTAGTTTATCATTAAAATAATGATTTCTTCTTTTCAAGCACTTTGACTTCTTTGACCATTTGGGGCTTCAAGCCAACACATGGGGTTTCTCCAACTTCATAGGGCCATAACTCTCAAACCGTGAGGATTTATGTGATGTTCCACATACCACTGGAAATGGCATGACAAGAACTATCCATCTAGGATAGTTTCACCAACAAAATTATTGATCTTCATCTCATTATTTGACATACAAGCATGGGTTCTATCAACCACAAAGCATCTTCCCATGAGGGCTTTCACCATAAGGGGACCACTTTGGATTTCATCCATTTGTACTTCTTTTCAACCATGACAAGGAAATAATGAGTCATCTTTGCATCAACCAAGCTATGCATCATATATCAAAGAATCCATCTTCATCATGTATCGATGACAAACCATTGATCCATCTTCATCTATGCATCATATGAATGATCCATCTTCATCGATTGGTTTCAACTTGACATCTATCATTCTCATAAAGGAAAATACATATACATTGTACATCAATCATCAGTTAATAAAGCCTATCAATCAATCCATATGACATCAATCAATCATTTAATCACTTGAAATCAATCCTTTGACATCAATCAATCAAACCATTGGCATCAATGACAACATGATCCAACAGATGCATCATGTGGTGCGAAATGGATCAAATCTTATACACGTAATTCACTCACACATAATTTAAAAATTATTGGTTAAGATCTTTATTACAGAAAGAGTTTATACCCTTAATTTAATACATTGCCATTTTAAAATTGTGCAACGATTTTAATAACCACCCCGCGATTTGATGCAGTTACACAGATTTTATTATTATTTTACATAGTTCTATAAATGCCTAGAAGATTTAATTATGGAGTGGCAAAGAACTGGCAACATTATGTAATTATCAATGTTTTGTTTTGTTTAATTATGGAGTGGTAAAGAACTGGCAACATTATGTAATTATCAATGTTTTGTTTTGTTTAATTATGGAGTGGTTAAGAACTAGAAACATTATGTAATTAGCAATGTTTTGTTTTGTTTATTTATTGAGTGATTAAGAGATGGTAGTATTTTTTCAATTTAGAAAGGTTTGTTTTTGGCAACTAAGAGCACCGAAAATTTATTTGCTATTGAATTGCAATTGTTACTACACATATATGTTTATTGTCATTGAACTCCAATCATTACTACACAGGGATTTTATTGCTATATCGAATTCTTGAAAACTGGTATTAGATTTGTAATATGTATATGAGCACCTTTTTAAAAAGAAGAAACATTAGTTATAATATTTTATTTAAGATTGATAACACCAATTTTTTTTCTTGCATAATGTGGTTAATGATTTATAAACCAAATCTACATTTGGGTGACATATTGACTATTCACCTCTACCCTAATTTGGTTTTTCCTATTTGATATAAAGATAATGGGTCCTCAATGTTTATAATTTGTGGATGTCTAATACAACATTTTCTATTGAAATTGCTATTGAAAAGGGTTATAAAAGTTGGGTTCTAGTTTTGCAACCATAAATGTCTCCTTTTTGACACATCCCCTTTCCCTTGATAATTTAGAACCTTGTCCTTCACCTTACCAGAAATCACGTTTGGTCATAGTTCTTTTCTGTACCTTATCTAGAACTCTTCGATTTGATATCAGTTTCATAATATGTATAAGCATTTACTAATACCTTGTTTTAATGTGAAAAAATTTAATTGAATAAGAAAAGATTATAGAAATTAGACTATGATTTTACGAACTACAAGTTTTTCACCTTCAACACTTTCTCTTTTATTTACAACTTTAAAACACCATATTTAGTAACAATGTATGTTAGCACCAATGGATTTCAGGCGCGTTAGATTTTATGTTTGGTAGAAGGTTTAGAATCATTTTGTTTGCGCGTGGGTCCTTAGTGCCTCAGTCGTAAGGTGGGGACATGATACCTTATGACTGGGTCATTGCGCACGTTTATTGACGTTTATTGACATCCACATACAAACCTAATTTGAATCGTGCGCCTCTCACTGTGGATGATGTTGTTTTCTTAAGTAAGGTTGTACTTGTTGTAATGTTATTGTGATTGTTTCTCACTTGCCGGGAAGGTTCTTGTTACTGGTCATCGAAGTTGTTGTGGTTGGTTGATTGATGTTGTCTTTTAGCTTAGTAGGCGTGATCTTGCGTGTGTCGAGTGGGACATAGACACCTCCTTGGTCCTCGGAATAGTCGCCATCCTTGAGACCTTAAATGGTCAAAATCGATGGGAACCTGGGCTTGAGCGTTTCTTATGTGTCCTGGAGGTCCTAACCTTGCAGGGTAGGACGGGCGGGTAGTCGTTTCTATTTTTCATCTAACTGACTGTCTTATGTTGTTTCCATCTGCTTGATATGCTAGTATGATAGGTCATTATGTTTTTATGTTGCCTGAATTTCGTGTGTTGTGTTTTTTGTTGAGTTGCGTTGATTGACAGTTGTCGTTGTTACCTTCCTGTAAAAAAAAAAAAAATTGCACTTGCTAGGCGTCGCATGTTGTCGTAACGATGGGGTTCATTACATATTGTTTCTTTCTGCATTGAATTTCATACTGACCATATTTTCCACAACAGTATCATTGGAATTTAGATTTGTCTGTCCATCTTCTGCCTCTCTCCCTCTAATTTTAAGAGTATTTAGGATGATTTGATTGTTCTCATTGTTTTGGTATTGTTATTCCTTTTGCTTGATGACTAACTCTGCCCTTTTGGCCTCTTCCTTTCTTTCCTCATCCTCTACCTATAAAAATGAATGCCTCAGTATTGAAGGCATGTTTCAAGGATTCCTCTTCCATGATGATTCTTGATTCATGGGACGAAAGAGAACCCGTCGATTCTTTGACTGTCAGTTTAGACAAATATTTGGACTCTTCTATGGAAATGAAAACTGTTTAAAATTTATTAGGTAGACTTATGAGAATTTTTTCAACAACTTTCTTATCTTCAATATTCTCTCCATGAATCCTGAGTTGATTCACAACTCCCATCACTCTGGTCATGAACTGTTCAATGTTGTCTGCCTCTTTCATCTTCAATGTTTCAAACACTCTCCTTAGGGTTTGAAGATTCATAGTATTCACTTTGTAATTCCAAGTATCTCAAACTTTTTTTCATTAGATTCTCTTGTTATCTTAAAAAAAATCAAGTTATCCATTGAACTCTTGATCCAAAATGGCCTTGTTCTCCTTTTTCCTCAATTTTGCAAGATGATTTCTTTGGTCATTATTCATGGCCTACAAAGTTGTTTGATCAGGCTCTAAGAAGCCAATGTCCAATGTTTCCCAACATTCCTAGACTTGTAGGAAGGTTTTCATCCTTAGAGACTAGAGTTCATGGTTGTTTCCAACAAGAACTTGTCTCTTTGTTGGCCCTAGATTACCTGTTGAATCCATTAAAAATAAATCAAAGAAAATGTGTGAAAATTATTTTCTTATTTATCCACTTTTTACCTTTGTCCTTTTCTTTTAATCAAAATCACCACCCTCCTTTTTTTAAGAGAACTATTTAACTTGGAATAAAAAAAAATAATTGTCCAAATTAAAAACGAAAACTCCAATTCACCTCCTTATGGAACTCATTAAGGTTTGTTGCTTTGAAACCCTCAACTTACTGAAACTTGGCTTTGGTTCTTCCACTTTTTCTACAGATCTCAGTTCCTTAGATCTATATCTTCCACAATATATCTAGATCAATGATCTATATTCTCTCCACCACGTGAAAAGTCTTATGAACTTTCTCTAATACCATGTTAATTTGATAAACATAGACAAATATGAGGAAAAGAACGAAAAAAGTAAAAACTAACTAAAAACTTTCCATAAATAGAAGAAAAACAAATCAACTAATCACCCAACTAACTAATCTATGCATACTCAATCAACATGAGAGATTATATGTTTTAAGAGATTCAAACAAAGATATAAAACCCTATTACAATAAAATTTCATATCAAACATTTTAATCATTACAATAGTTTTTCAATAGGTTTTTTTTTAATAACCTTCATGTAAATGACCTAAAACAAAACCTACCCATACTAAGTTGATAAAGCAAGTAAATATGACCACAAAGAGCATTTACATTTCCTCTTAATTATGTTTTCAATTTTACACAAATCTTAGCATTTGATAAGTTAAATATTTATATCATTACCTTAGGAGCATGATTCAACTACCCTTAAGACTTCAAACCCAATACTTATGAAATGGAGCAAATATATTTGTGTGAACATTTTAAATATATTATTACATAATATTTATTTTATTAAATTGCCTATTTATATTTTCATAATTTTATATAGTAACATTTATACAATTTTACTATATACAGAATACTTGCGATCAAGGGGAAATGAGCGACGAAATGAAGCGAGGTGAGCCAACGCGGCTAGGGCCCAAACCCTAGCCGCCTCCGGTCTGGATTTTCATTTGCAGGAGCTCGGATGCAGCCGATCAGAGTGTTCCTCCTGCGATTTTCACGCCAGAGCGTCCCTCCCACGATTTGCAGCGGCCAGAACGTTCCCCCTACGATCTGCACGTGGTTTTGAGCAGCGGTTGTGCCTCTGCGAATTTCTTGTATGAAGGTGGCCGCCGCCTTGCTACGATGGCCCCAAAAACGATTGCCGAGATGGAAGAAGATCCACTGGAAGCATTCAAAGCATTAGTCCACTCGGCAGGACCTAAATCCAAGCCTCCTATCTCATCTAAGTTTGTTAAGAAGATGGAGGAGATCCCTTCGCTGGAGCTGACTCCAGAGGAGCCTTGCAATCTTGCCCTCATTCTGGCAGAAAATGCCCTCATCGGTAAGTTTACGGGGTTATGGCCCAGCCCCAAAATGGTGGAGGCATGGATGGATGATCGTTGGAAGTCACTGATACAGGGAGAAGTCTCTTTGTGCACAGTAGGCAGGGGCTTTTTTGTCTTCAGTTTCTCGAGGACAGAGGATCGTGATCTAGTTTTCAGATCTGGACCCTATTTCATGGGGGCGAGAGGACTGTTCTTACCCCCCTGGACACTTGACTTCAATCCTGGAGCCGAAATCACCGCAGCCCCGGTTTGGGTTAGACTGCCTCATCTTCCCTTGCATCTTTGGGGGAGAAGATCTCTGGAGGACATTGGAAACAAGCTCGGGCGTTTCCTGGACAGTGTGGAGCCGAAAGGGGATTAGTTTACCTGCGCTCGAATTTGTGTTGAGGTTAACCTCGAGAAAGGCCTTCCGGAAGACATTAAGCTCTCCCTGGGGGAATGGTTCCATATCCAAGAGCTGGACTATGAGCAGATTCCTTTTAAGTGCCTCCGGTGCCATGCTTACGATCATTTCGCAAAAAGCTGCCCCAAAGCCTCTGGGGAGCCGGGACCAGTCAAAGAAGATGATTTTCAGCCAGTTTCTAACAGACGAAGGCAGTAAAGGCGAAAGGACCCACTTCAACAGGCTCCGAAGGCCACTCATTCAGCAGAGGCAACTCTAGAAAATAAAAACAGTTTTGATGCGTTGAAGGAAGATGAAGCCCTAGACCCAGAAACAACAATAGTTAAGGGAAATCCTCCGACAGACGAAAGCTTTCCGGATACCATCCCTCCAGAATCAGTAGCAGCGAGAGAAATTCGAAACTCAGATCCGGAGCCCCCTGACCCTGCAGGTCTAGTTGTTTCAACCCCCTCTAGCGGCTCTGTGGAAACTTCTGACGCTGCAGACATTTCAGTTCTGTCTCCACCCCTTACCCGAGGGAGAAAGACCAACAAAGCACGCAGAGAAAAGGAGGCTGCCTCCAACATTTCTTTAGGTTCTCAGAAAAAGTTGGATCCCTTTTTTAAGGGGAAAGTCTCATCCYCCTAGGTTTTATGATTTGCTTCTGTCTACTATTGTGCTCACAATTTGTGAGAATTTACTCATGTATGCATTTTTTGTCAGCTTCTCGACTTAGCTCAAGAAGTAATCGGGATCGGATTCCCAAGATTTTCACAAGAAAGTTGGCACCACTATTAGGGGTCACCAACCTTCTTCAGCTTTGTAACTCTCTGATTCTGGTTTGCCAGGAAGGCACTTAATACACTCTAACCGTTCTTGTCAAAAAAAAAAACATTTATACAATTTTACATTTAAAAAAATAAAAATATATAATATAATAACACAAAATATTAATCTATATTTATAGGATTTTGTATACAATTATAACATTCATTTTTATATCCAATTATAATATTTAAATTTATATATTTTATGTAATGATAATATTCATATGGGTACGAACTAATCTAGTTCGTATGTCGTTTATAAATCACTAATTCAAATATATATATATATATATATATATATATATATATATATATAAATAAAGGAAAGACCAAAAAATCATTTTAAAATTCAACTTAATTTAAAATTACACCACTTTAATGTCAGCTTTACTTTAATTCAATGTTAGCTTTATAGTGCACGAGCGTTATCCTTGGTTTAAATGTGCTCAAATATGTGCTATAATGTTTGGATCTCATTATCATCTAAACTTTAAGCACATCAAATAATTCCAAGAAAAGTCCATCGATATGAATAGAATAAGCTTAAATTAGCACATCCACATTAATAATGGATGTGAACGTCGATATGAATCACCCTATACAGAAACATAAAAAACTAAATAATCTCACATAACATAATGGCACTAACTCAGGGTATAAATAAGCACTAACTTATGCAATACATATAAAGAGAAGCAGATAAATACCTTTTTAGTTTTCTCAAGCGAATTAGATGATGAACACTCGGCCGTGAAGCAATGTTTAGGCCTTGCTTCATGGGGAGGGTCATAATAAGCCACTGCACAATATGAAGCATAACTTCTTCTAAAAATGTAAGTGAATTTCATCTAAAATGCACTTAACAAGTGAATGAATTTGGGGATATACCAATAGCATATGAAGTAAACTTGATAAACGTATTTGGACAATACTATCTAAGTTGTTTTGATCTTGAGCCAATGAAGCTCAAGGCTTAGAGGCAACTCCATGTTCGATGATGGCTCTTGACATTCTTCTACACCTAGTAACAACTAAGATGAATTTCATATTAACTTTATTTCTTATGTTTATTATATGTACAAATCAACACTATTATGAAATAAATATAATTAAATCAGATTATGAAGTAAACCTAATTAAATAGAAAAAATAAGCTTATGAAGTAAAGTTAATTAGATGCGAAAATTGATGTTTTTTTGTCAAAAGAATTTGATAAAATACTATCCAAATCATTTTGATCTTGAGTTAGTGAAGTTGAGGGCTTAGAGGCCCACATATGTCAGCCTTATTTTTCTCCCATTAATAGTTAAGATGAACTCTATATTAGCTTAGCTCTTATTGTTATTATATATATAAATCAAATAGAATGTCAGCTCATAAAACCATAATGAACTCGGGGAAAGTATTGCATTATCTAACTAAAAAAATGGTGTACAATATAGAATACATATGCAAAATAGTGAGAACACTAATAATATCACAGAACGTAAACTCACCTGCAAATCCTACCTTTATCATGCTTTGTTATTTGTAATGGAATGAATCCATTGAAATGACTCTTCATCATGGTTATAAATAAACTCTTAAATCTATCTAAACCCTAACCGTAGATCTGGGATAGTTTGTACCATTAATTGCATAAGCTCACACTGTAACCTATGTGAAGGGAAGGAAAGTTAAAAACCACCTTCCAATCCAAATAACCTAAAAACTTTCCATTGAAATGACTCTTCATTGTTCTAAATAAGCTCTTAAATCTATCTAAACCCTAACCATAGATTTGGAATAGTTTGTATCAATAATTCCATAAGATCAGATGACAACTTGCATGAAGGGAAGGAAATATAAAAACCACCCTCCAATCCAAATAACCTAAAAAACTATCATTGGTAAAGATATAAATCCATCCACCGACTGCCTCACTAACTCACTTGATGTCTTATGGCTTGAAACGAACGGGTCCCAATTTTCCAATTTTATAATACCTAAGATACTTGTTCAACTCATACCATGCACCGATGAAAGATTACATGGGAAGGAGAGGACGCACTCCATGAACACGCGTCCCAACATGTGTCCCATAACTCCACTGGTAAGGAGATGACAAACTCCATGAACACATGTTCGAGTAACTCCAGTAACTCCATTGGTAAGGAGATGATGAACTCCATCAACACGTGTCCCACTCACCCAATAACTCTATGAAAATGCTTCCCACTCACCTAATAATAGTTGGCTCCACACACCTCATGAATACTTGGTGTTATCCCCTAACCTAGGGATAACTAAGGAGATCACGTCTTGATGCCCACATGTCCTATACATGGAGTATTGAGAGCCAAACGCTTGAGCATGGCCCTGGAGGCCCCCTCTTTTCTTCAGTGTTGTCCTCTTATCACCAGCAGCAACATCCACCGCACCAACCTATTCCTGAAGACTGAAGTAGCAGTGAGTCTTGCTCCATGAGGTAATGAGTCTGGGTATCATGGTATGTATCACTCTGATTTTTGAAGCACTTGAATATGTTGCATTGAATCCTTCTTCATTTCATGAAATTTTCTTGGAAATTATGCTCTTTGCCTCGTTCATTCCTGGAAGGGTGACATGGTGCCCTAGTAAATTGATTTCCCTTTAGGATGGGTTCCTACTGGGGGGATTTGTGAAAAGTCATTGTCCATTCCCTCCATACTTATCACTTTCCATATTTATTACTTTCATCTCCCTTATCCTTGTTTGGGCATTGGTATTGGCTACACTAGGAAGGGTTGTACCTTACTTTGTGGGAAAAATGGACTAAAGGCCTAGAGGGTAAAGGTACCTGGTAAGAGTTAAAGTCTAATGTTGAAACCTTTGATATGCGTTTCTCGGGGATCCCTGAAAAAGAAATGAAAATATTCTCCATAAGAAAAGGGGACCTATAATATAACATAAACACTCAAGGTACTAGTTGATGGATAGGGGGTTTCATCACGAGCCAACCTATTATGACCATGGGAATGTAGCGGTATGAAACTACCACCTATCTGGTCACCAAGCCAGGTTAGTGGTTGTTGGTGGAATATCTAAGAGAAAGAGGGTCTCATCATGAGACAACCTTCTCATTTCCGTGAAATGTTTGTGGATAACATTCTCAACTCTAGTCATCAAGCTAGGACAATGACCCTCAATTATATCCTTGAAGAACAAGAGAAAAATATCAAAAGAAATAAAGCTAAGAGTAAAAGGAAATGAATGGGCTAGGAAACAATTTTATTCATGACAAGGTGTAGCTCGCCCTCTACAAAGGCACCCATAGATAAGACTTTACATTTCCCTGTTATTACATGCACCCCATGCACAAATATTTACTCCATGCCACCTCATATACTTACATGAATTGGACTAGATCCCACCTTGGAAACACCTCGAACTTAAGAGAGGTGAGACAGATACCTTCTCCAAACCTAACTTGTCAAATTGCATAAGGTATATGAGCATTTTTCTGGGTAAAGGGGGGTTTGATGCACATGTTTGGGTAATTTAATTATTGGATGTGACTTACATGCTATGATCCATGTGACTTAAAAACCCCTAGAGGGAATATTTGTTGTTGTTGCATGAACTTTCCCGGTGGACATGTACATATGAGGGAATGATTAGCTCAGACCTTCATGGGGTATCAAAACCCACATATGGATGTTGAAACCCCAGTCAGGGGTAATAAGAGATTGAAGATTTGCACTGGATGAAGGAAGGATGTTTCCTTTGGAGGCACTTAGCAGGCCTTAGACGAATGAGCCCTACCTTCATTCACTTAGAAGATTTCCTTGGGAGGCCTAGACGTCACCATGATAGCCCTAGACGTCATCCAAAGCTAGGGTTTCATCTTTGGAGGCATTTGTGAGGCTTGTGGCACGTGTGGGCACTATTTTAGGCCCCTGGAGGCCAAGCATTCCACTTTCCTTTCTCAACGCTATGGGGCTCAACATCACCTTAGATGGGCATGACGTCACCCTTGAAAGATATTTTAGATGCAAATTTATTTAATTTGGTCAAAATTTAATTTTTGTAACAAATTGGCCAGGTCAGCCCAATTGTTTTGAAATTAAATTAATTTAGGGCCTAATTTGGTATAAATAAACATAAAGTCACATTCATTTTCATCATAACTTGTCATTGGAGACAAGAGGTATGAAATTTACGCCCAATTAGGGTTATTGGCTGAAATTGTGAGGCGCCACTCTTGTTTAAGGCTCATCTTTGCAACTTGGATCAATTTTTGAAGTTTTATGGTGATCTTGCATGGTATTCTCATGATTATTCTTGGTGAAAGTAAGTGAAATCTGCATTTTGTCATCTATTGAATGATTTATTGTATGCTTTTTTTTCTCATACAAGATTATGAAATTGCAAGGTCTATTTAATGCTTGAAGTAAGAAACTTAAGTTGCTGCTTTATTACTTTTTATTTGCCAAGATTTTCACTAAATTGATCTAGTAACTAGTGAAACCCTAGAGCCCTAAATTGCTAGCAATCTAAGGGTTTGCATTTGGTTATTGTTTCATAAGTTCTACTCCATAAAAAGGCTAAGGAGAGCAACGCACTAGGGCCTAGAAGTGCCTACACCCTAGCACTTTGTCTCTTGAGGTAAAAATCTAGGAGGACTTAAGTTACTACTCCTTCTAGACTTTTTCCCTCTTATAATTTTGTGTATCATCATTAATTTTTCAGTCTTAGAAGAGGCCTCCCTCCTTGAATCCATTTAACCTTGAAAGGCACTAGTCCTCTTCTCTTACTTCTTGACAAGACTACCAACCTCAACTCAAATTATTCCACTTAATACTCTACCATATTTACTAACTTAGTATAAATCACTAACCACTAAGTATGTTTCTACTAACATCATTGTTATAGCCTCTTCTTAGTAGCCTTATCAAGCCTATTAACTAAGTAAACTAACCCATAAATTGCACAAGCCAAAGCACTATCACTTTGAGGCTTTAAACTACCTTTGCTACTATTCTAAAGGTGCATTTCTGAAGCTATTATGAATAACCTTGTTGTTGTTGTAACTATTTCTACAACCACATTTTGCAGCCGTTATCAGTACATGCTAACAACAAACTTCCCAAAAGCTTGTGCTAGGCAAATTGCTATCATTAAGTGCTAAAAGTGTGTGTTATTTCCTTAGAAAAGTACTTTTTTTCTGAGGTGGTTTGCTGCTATCATAGCTATTAAATGTTTGTTGTTATAAACACTTTGACAACCCATTTTTAAGACATTTATTGCATTGTATTTATCTTGAAAATTGTGTTTGACAAAGCATTATCAAGTTTGCAAGAGCCTTGTATCTTTTCGTTGTCATCATAACTTGCAATCTTCAATATACATTGTTGCAACTCTAATCTCATTGTTATTGTATAGTAACTTGTTCTGGCAACACATAATTTGTTTAAGAAGTCATTGATTATAATTTTTTCTACTAACCTTTGATGTTTCATTGGTAAAGGGAAGGTACAAACACACTTTCACTTTCCCTTCTCCCTTTAAACTTTACCCAAGTGACTTCTTCTATTGAGTGACCTAGAGAGAGGGGTGGGTTTTCACTGTGTCTTTTTACCCTTCATCAACCAACTAGGTATTGGGATGTCTCCCTTGGAGTGAAGTTTTCCTCCTCCTAAAGAAAAAGAGGTACCCTATTGGGGTGACAGTGATAGGGTTACCTTTGTGTTACGTCAATATAAGCATACTTACCTTTAGACTTTGGGAAAGTATATATTGCGCGATAACATTTTGGGTGTTGTTCTCAGGTAACACTGAGTGAATATTCCTTAATGACACTTTTTTGGTAAGCCTTTCCCTCAAAGCCTTCATCTCATGAATCTTACCTGGCAACTCCACTCAGGGTGATTCCCTCACGCCCTTTGATAATCCTTGTTGGTGTGCATATATGTTTAGTATATTTCACTCATTTAAATATCAATCTGGGATTCGTAATCAAAAGAGTTGTTACACTATATGTGCCGAAAATAGGTAACTTATTTATGTCTGTTGTATCTATCTCTATCAAGAAACAATCAATAACATAACACTCTATTTTTGGAATATTTGAACACCTCACACAAATTCAAACTAGAAGATAAATCTCATAGTAAAACTCTCAAGAAAACACTCAGTTGAAAAGGTTCTTTCTCAAATAGAAAGTCTATTCATTATAGGCTCTTGAAATAAAGAGATGAACCAAGACCCTGCTTCCTATAGCAATTGAATTCACATAACAATTGACAATTTGGTCTATTTACTCTTGGAAAGAAAACAATCATGACCTAATCAATTCCAATCAAACCTTCCTCAATACAGGAGGCATTCAATATGATTGAAAGACTTCATTATTGAATCATGAAGGGTGAGAGATGAAGTCTATTTGTTCCTGTACCTACTGAGGACAACAAAATTATTAAGACTTTCAAACTCAGAACAATAACAATTGCTTATATAACAATCGAAAACATCTATCCATATTTTTTTGTCTAACTATCACTCTGCAGAAATAGAAATATAATCATCTACTATGCTCAATGTATAATTTTTCATTCACACTGATCCAAAATCAAAATCCATCCATTTAAAAATCTGTATTGTACTTAGGAAAGTTCATGCACTCAGAATCATTTGCAACACACAACTATTATATTTGCACACTCACACAATTAACTTATGTCCACACATAAACATATAAAGGGAGGCTTGCCTTGGTTGGGGCGGTGGGCCCTTGCCGAACCAACAAGGTAGCTCTAAAGAAATTATAGAATAAACACTTTACTCACATTGATGAATTGCAAAAATTAGCATTCATATTCCTTCAATTAATCAAGTGAATAAGTAATTAAACATTTCATTTCCCAGTATAATAGTGTATATCATTCCTTACTATCTATCATATATACAACATCCCTTTTAAAGAAGGTTAGCCATTACAATCAAATCCTAAATATAATTACCAAATGTTTACAAAATATTACAATTGGTGATCATAGCGTATATCAAGGAATGGACTTCATCCTCATGACACGAAGTGCATGAGGGATGAATTTTATCGTGGTCTTCAAACGAACCAAGGATGATTCCATCCAACTAATTTCTTGGAGCCATCACTAGTGTACTCGTTCAAAACATTAATCCTGTAGATGTGGGTTTAGTACTGGACTGGCATAGTAAAATATCTTGGTATCAGATTAGCACAACGGTAGTACTGGAATAGGCACAGAGTTGGTACCGAATCAGTGTCGAGTTGGGATGTTGCAATACCAGACCAACAAAAGTATCGGACGAATCCCGAAGATGAGTACCGGATGAAGTGATGCCTTGTCATGAAGCTGCTTAATAATATTCAAAGTAATTATAAGCATAAACCTCAATCATTTAGTCCCAATTAATCAAGAAATCAAACAAATCATGTTTTTAACATGGATTACCTATTTATGCATATGAATAAGGTCACAAGGTAGGCTTATGGAAGAAAAAGACAACATATGCATATGTCAGAGGTAAAATTGACCATGATAGAAGATAATCTAAGGTAATAGGGATGTCAAAATGGAGACTCAACATTTCCCCCATGCTTAAGTCATTGCATGTCCCCATGCAAAAATGTAAAAAATGATACTCAAAATTTTTCAAAACTGAAACTGTCTTCCATCTTGTCTGAACAACATTTGTTTGGCTATAGAATATTGAAACTGTTGATTTTTCAATATACAAGGTTAAGCATGAATATCATTCCATTTCTAGCATTTAACCATAACCATAAATGTTGCAACAACCAAGTCCAAAAGAAGAAGCACCATGCAAAAGAACATAAGAAGTATCCCGGGAAACCCTTCTCGACAAGGGAAGATAATCCATCCAAATCCTTTTCTATATTCTTCAAGATAAGGAGCTTCACCACAAAGATAAAACCTATCACACAAGAGGGTGCTCAAACCCTAGAAGACTATCGCCCAAGAGAGGTGCACACTTTTTCCAAGGAAGTGTACTTGCTGAAATTTCCAAACTCACATGAAAGATATGTTTCCTCAATGGGGAATTTACCTTTACTTATAATAACCTGAAACTGTCAACAAAAGTTTCTATTGGAACAACAGGGCCGACCTCACTAGCTTATAATATTATTAATATTAACCATATTAATTATCTTTTACATTAATTACTAGTCACATTAAGGTGGGGCCAACTTGTACTCTTTACATTACAATTAGGGTTACAGGAAGGTATGAATCTTGAACAATATAGCAAGGGATATTCTACACCCACTAGTTCTCATCCACTAGGGGCACATCCATAGGGATTTCCATATCTTTGGCTCACGTCATTACACAGAAGAACCACTTCTTCACACGTTCACATGTGCTCGTCCATAGGCACGTCCACTCAATAGATATTCTTTCCCACTGTCTCACACAGGAGAGTCATCTAGATTTTCTCGTCAACTATACTACTCAGAGGAGGCTAATACATCATCTTCATTTATGTTCTCATGACGATGCACCCAACACTTTGGGATTTCACACATTCACCTTGTGCTCAGCCACAAGCATGTCTAACTCAACAAATCACCTTTTCCCACATGAGAATCATATGGAGTTCTTCTCAAGTTTTTAAATGGAGGAGGTCATCTCTATGTTCCATCTCTATCTCAGATAGGAACCAAACACCCTCTTTAGGGGATTTCTCTCAGGTTTGTAAGATAGAGAATATCTTGACATGGCTGCAATGATCCACATCTCACAGGTTTGTAAGCTGGAGAATGTCTCACGTAGCTGCAATCATCAACAGAAACCAGAGGCCTCACTCCTAATCTCCTTCTTAATCACCTTAGTGTACTAGATCAAATGTAGAACTTTTTTGAGCTTAGAAGAGACTTCTTCTTACGCATCCTATAACCTATCCAAAACTTGATACTCTGTAACCTCTTGTTTTAAATTCTCATTCTGTTTTGTAAGTTTCTTGACCTTCAATACCAACTACTACTTGCTCTGTTGAAATAATGTATCTGCGAAGAGTATTCTTATTCTTATTGTTATTTTATTCATTGGATTAATCCCCATTGTGGATTAATCATGTTGGTAATTGTATTAGGACCAAATCCCCTTTTGCAGACTGGTCATCGGACAATTGTAATAGGCAGAATAAGAAGTCGGCCCCAACAGTTATTATTGAGAACCATAATTAAATTAAAGGTGGGTTTACCCACCCAGAGTGAGAGGTTGGCCCCGCTAGTGAAACTCTTTCACACATGCCAGTCTTGTATATATAGGAGGCTAGCGCCTCACTTTAACACACAACTCACTTGCTCATTCTCTTATGAGGCAAGCTGCAATTACCAGTTGGAGAGGGGAGAAGAAGAGTGGTGCATCTCTTGGAGAGGACTATCTATATTGGTTTGAGTTATCTCTTGAACATTGTATTAGCGATTTATGATAAGGAAGTTTTTGCTGGGTTTTCTTCCCCTAGAGGGTTTCCCAGG
This sequence comes from Picea sitchensis, assembly GCA_010110895.2. Classification (NCBI taxonomy): domain Eukaryota; kingdom Viridiplantae; phylum Streptophyta; class Pinopsida; order Pinales; family Pinaceae; genus Picea; species Picea sitchensis. The sequence continues at coordinate 36,724 of SNQJ01S0000619.1, forward strand.
ATAAATGATGTGTCTCTTGTGAATG
>SNQJ01S0000619.1:54264-81403 GCA_010110895.2 Picea sitchensis
TTTCTAATTTTTCTGAAATTTTGGAGGCAATAAATCTACCTTTACTATCCCTATGTCTACTCATAAAAAGAAGAAACTTTAATACTAATAAAAAACAAACTTTTGACTACCAAAGGTAAGAGGACAACCTAACTTTGGAACAACCCCACCAAAGTGGATGCACAGATTCTTACCTCTCATCTTACCATCTTCTCTCCGCCCTTAGGTTGTCCTTAAATCCAATCCAAACTCATCAAACCAATCAAACTCAAAATGCTACCTATTACCGTTTACAAATCCCCAACAACGACGCCAAAATGTTGGTGTACATATATGTTTAGTAAATTTCACTCATTTAAATATCAATCCGGGATTCGTAATCAAAAGAGTTGTTACACTATATGTGCCGAAAACGGGTAACCTATCTATGTGTGTTGTATCTAGCTCAATCAAGAAACAATCAATAACATAACACTATGTTTTTGGAATATCTTAACACTTCACACAACTTCAAACTAGAAGATAAAGCTCATAGGAAAACTCTCAAGCAAACACTCAGTTGAAAAGGTTCTTTCTCAGATAGAAAGTATGTTCATTATAGGCTCATGAAATAAAGAGATGAACTGAGAGCCTGCTTCTTGTAGCAATTGAAATCACATAACAATTGACAATTCACTCTATTTACTCTTGGAAAGAAACCAATAATGACCTAATCAATTCCAATCAAACCTTCCTCAGTACAGGAGGCATTCAATATGATTGAAAGAATTCATTACTGAAGCATAAAGGGTGAGAGATGAAGTCTATTTGTTCATGTACCTATTGAGGAAAACACAATTATTAAGACTTTCAAACTCAGAACAATAAAAATTTCTTATCTAACAATCCCAAACATCTATCCATATTTTGTTGACTAACTATCACATTACAGAAACAGAAATAGAATCATTTTCTATGCTCAATGTATAATTGTTCATTCACACTGATCCAAAATCAAAAGGCATACATTTAAGAATATGTAATATACTTAGGAAAGTTCATGCACTCAAAATCATTTTCAACACACAACTATTATATTTTCACACTCACGCAATTAACTTATGTCCGCACATAAATATATACATGGAGGCTTGCCTTGGTTGGGGCGATGGACCCTTCCCGAACCAACAAGGTATCTATAAAGAAATTACATAATAAACACTTTAATCACATCCATGAATTGTACAAACTAGCATTTGTATTCCTTCAATTAATCAAGTGAATTAGTAATTCAACATTTCATTTCCCATCATAACAGTGTATATCATTCCTTACTATATATCATCTATACAACATCCCTTTTAAAGAAGGTCAATTGTTACAATCAAAGCCTAAAGATAATTATCAAATGTTTACCAAATATTACAATTGGTGATTATAGAGTATCTCAAGGAATGGACTTCATCCTCATGACATGAAGTGCATGAGTGATAAATTCTATCGTGGTCTTCAAACGAACCAAGGATGCTTCCATCCAACTAATTTCTTAGAGCCATCACCAGTGTACTCGTTCAAAATGTTAATCTTGTAGATGTGGGTTTAGTATCGGATTGGCAGAGTAAAAGATCTTGGTACCGGATCAACACAACAATGGTATCGGAATAGGTGCAAAGTTGGTACCGGATAAACACAGATTTGGGGTGTTGCAGTCCTGGGCTAGTGGAAGTACCGGACGAATCCTGAATATGAGTACCGAATGAAGTGATTCCTTGTGATGAGGTTGCTTAATAATATTCAAAGTAATTAGAAACATAAACCTCAATCATTTAGTCCCAATTAATCAAGAAATCAAACAAATCATGTTTTTAACATGGGTTACCTCTTTATGCATATGAATAAGGTCACAAGGTAGGTTTGTGGAGGAAATAGATAACATATGCATATGTTAGAGGTAAAATTGACCAAGATAGAAGATAATGTAAGGTAATAGGGATGTCAAAATGGAGACTCAACAATCCTTAAAAGGATATTTGGTGACTCCACTGACCTTTACCAAGGTGTCACCTTACTCTCAACTTTATGATATTTGAAGGATATCGGATCATGGCGCCATGGGAACAAGTGTATCCAACTATTGATTTTGAAGATTTTCAAGAATAACCACATTATCTTTATATAAAATGGTTAAAAAATTGTCCGAGATTTAGAGGCCTCCCAATTGCTCACATAGTATAATTCTTGAAGTATATAAGTGAGATATCAGTAAAATTGTTCATACTTTCCTTGCCGTCTTTTTTTCAATATTGGATTAAGGGTTGTTATGCATATAAGGGTATATCATTGTTTGTATAGCTCATTAGTAGGTTTATTGAGTTCGTGAAACCATAATACCAGACATATGAAGAATCCCTTCAAAATCTCGCAATAGCCCTAGAGGATGAAGGATTCACCACTGATATTGTGGAATATCTCAAGGATGTGTACCATACTCAATACCAAGAACCCTCTGACATAGAAGGAGATATTTATGAAGAAGGTTGTCAACCCCTTGAAGAGGAGAAATATTTTTCCCATAATTTAATATAATGAAGTAAAGACTTGAATAAAGAAGTGAGTTATGAGGTTTAAGCACTAGTATTTGCTCCTCCATTCGATGAATCTCTCCAATATCCTATATCTCCTACACAAGAAGACGAGAATGAGGTGAATCATTTTCCTTTCTAGGTTTTTGATGACCCTTTATTCTACGATTTAGAAGGTAAAGAAGTAAAGAAACCCTTGGAAGAGCTAGGTCCTTCATTTTATGATAAAGACAAAAAGATGATTAAAGAGACAAGTCTTGGGGATGATGTAGTGGATGATTTTCCATCTGATGAATTCAACCAAGCCTTTGATGCTCTTGTATAGAAATAAGTGAACACGATAAGTTATTTCCGTTTCCGAGATTTTGATGATACTTTATTTTATGATTTGGAAAGTGAAGAAGTATTAGAGGATCCCTTGGATGCATTAAATCCTTCATGTTACGATAAAGGTAGTGACATGGTTGATAATATTGATGATTTCATACATGTTTGAAGACGTAAATGGGATGTGATTGGTTCTGATGAGGATCCCATTTATGATATGGAAGGATATCTTCAAATGTTTCATTTGCAACAATCATATGATGTTCGTAATGATTTTGACGTTTGGAAACAAGATGATGATATAATTACAAAATTTTTCCAAGCACCCGAGGTTGACCCAATGAAATTTTATCCTAATAATTTTTGGTCATACCTTGAGGGTTTTGATGAGTATTCCTTTAAGCACTTGGATTTATTCTATCAAGAAGATTATCAACTGTCGTTCTGCTCAAATTTTGATAAAGAGGACGTTGCTTTCCTGAAGCATGATACTTGTGACAAGGTTGTACAACTTCCTTTGATTGATTTACCTCGTTATGTCACTAAGGATGCATTTGGGGAACATGTCTCTTATTTCAATTTTTATTTAGAGAAAAAAAATTCGTTAGAATTCAAAGGGAGGTTGAATGCATTAATAATTTTATTATCTCAATTGTTTAGATTTCCCCTGAGAAGTTAGTTTCCATCTAAGTTCTTGTTAATCCCTTATGAGACCTTAGGGAGTGATAACGTCCAAGGTAGTCAAACCTCAAAATATTTGAGCCAACCCTTTGAGTCCTTGACCTCTCACGATCCTCTTCTAAGATGGATTGATCACTTTTCTGGAAGGGTGACTTGGCATGATTTTTTCCCTCCCTCCCACCTCCATGAGCTAGACTTTACGAATTCCTATGATATAATGCATGCTCTAACTCATGTTTATTTTGTTCTTAAATTGTCATTGTTTTGGTTTATAATGAAGAACATAGATAGGTGTTATGATACATTGTTAGCATGGTTGTATTGGTTGTATGCTTATACCCACCATTTGACAAGTAAGTACATGTGAGGTAGGGTAGGTAGGAATTTGCATCCATTGTATATACCATTTCCATATCATGTTAGCATAATTGTAGTTGAATTTTCATATTGTCTCACTTCATTATGTATATATGTATACTCATAATCATATGTTAGACTAGAGATTATTTTTTATTTGTTTATTTTATCATATATGGACGAGGGGTGATATCACCACCCTAGGGATTACTAATGTCTTTTGTTGAGATTTAGCAGGCACTGTTCATACCATAAATGCTTAGGTTCTCATGCACTCTAAGGTGGCAACATGTCCTGAGTTGGAGCCAGATGTTATGCCCTAACCTAGGGATAACTAAGGAGATCACGTCTTGAGGCCCACAGGTCCTAGACATGGAGTACCGAGAGCCAGACGACTTGAGAATGGCCCTGGAGGGCCCCTCTTTTCTTCAGTGCAATCCACTTATCAACAACAACAATATCCATCACACCATCCTGGTCCTGAAGTAGCGGTGAGTCTTGATCCATGAGGTAATGAGTTTGGGTATCATGGTATGTATCACTCTAATTTTTTAAGCACTTGAATATGTTGTATTGAATCCTTCTTCATTTCATGACATTTGCTTGGAAATTATGCTCTTTTCCTCTTTCATACATGGAATGGATTGCTACTAAGAGGTGATGAAGGTGGATATCAGTGGACACCCACCTTTTCCAACTGGCTCTAAACAATTTTCTAACAATTTTGGTAATTTACTAATTTTACAAGTTTTTTCGAGTCCTGAAACTTTCAGAGTTGTTTTGAGGCCCCAAACGACGTTTTTTGGGAAAACATGGAACAACATTGAATTTCCTTCTATGTTGCTCACACAAAAGTTTTATTCCTTGGATAGATATTTCTAATAAGGTATTGAGCGCGCCAAACATAGATCGTATGAAAACGTTACGACCCTGGGAAGTTGATGTACTGACTTACCCAAACGGGGCCCACATGACTTTTGGCGCTTCATCTCCTAGGGTTAGGTTTTTGGATGTATAAGGGTTTTGAAATTCCTATTTATTGTAAAAAGTCCTTTAGAGCCTCATTGTAACCATATTCTTGTGAATGAGCACAACCGTCACATCTCTTCTCAAAGATAAGACGCCACCATTCCAACAAGCTTGTTTTCCACTGCATTTTATAGTTTCAACTTATTTACTTATTGAATAGAAAACCAGTTTTACTGCATCTATGTTATTTTGTGCTAAGCACATATTAATAATATGTAGTCATTTCATTCTGCTCATAAAATCCGGATCAGTGGTATCAGAGCGGTCTTCTCCTTGTCTTCTTAATGCATGTCCCCAACGAGGTCGGAGTACAAAGAGTTGGGTCTCGAGCTTGTTTCTCTTTAGGAAAAAATATCTCGCATGCCCAAGAGACCTCTCATGGCAAGAGAAAATAAATATGACGGGACATGACATCCTTTCAAAATGTTTCTTGATGAAGCCCTCACGCAACAGAGGAATGAGATGATGGATAGTTTTGTGCAAATCCTTTGATGGCCATCAACGAGCAACACATATTATTCGAGTGGAGGCACCGCCCCCTTCAAGGTACAAATAAACTTCGATGTTCCTATATTTGAAGGTCATATAGACACATATGTTGTAGACAAGTGGTTGAATCTACTAGAAGGGTATTTTTCTGTCCATAGCTTTTCGAATAGAGAAAATATTACTTTTGCGCTCCTCAACGCCATTCCCCATGTCAAATATTGGTGGGAAACTTTCTGTGAGCAAAAGGAAACAGAGGAACCCTCATTATTTACAGTCACAGCCACTTGGTAATCCTTCAAGGATGCTATTAAGGAACAATATTACCCTTTCGGAAGTTATGACGACTTGTATACCAAGTGGACCACACTGCGACAAGAAAGAGACCAAGCAATGCCAGATTTCACAAATATCTTCCATACCTTGCATACCAAGATGGGTATCAAAGCTTCATAGTGACATCTGGTGCTCAAGTATCATAGTGATCTACATAGATACATCCAGACCAAAGTGGAATTTATGGACATCTCATCCTTGGGCGCGACCTACCGATATGCCGTCAAAATTGAGCAAAAGCTCAAACAAAAGACATGGCAATTTGGGCCTAGGAACCCCTCACAACAAAATCTAGGAAAGGGCAACCCAACCCACACAAAAAAGGTTAGATAAAATATGGATAGTATCAGGACAACCATTCCAAGCCACAAGCAAAGAAGGACACCAAAAAGACAAAGAAAGATATCGGGAAGTGGTGTGACTTCCATAAGAGCCCTTCACATAACATTGCTGACTGCCTCTCAAAGCAGTCACTGGTGGCCGAAGTGAAAGCCTATGAATCAAATGCATGTTCTGACTCTGAGTTAGAACCAGAAAGGGGAATACAGATCATTGACACGAAACCTAGTGCCACCGTTGCTACCATGAAGCTCCAGCGTGGTGAACCAAATGAGCCAAAAGAAGGAGAGCGCCTTTTCCATTCACATATGTGGGTAAATAGAACCTTGCTGCACTTCATTGTTGATAGAGGTAGCTAGAAGAACCTCATCTCAGCAGAGGTCGTCAAGCGGTTGGCCCTGCTGACAACACCGCACCCACAACCCTACACCATTGGATGGCTCCACCAAGGAAGTGATCTCCGCGTCAGCCAACAGTGTCGACTGTCGTATGACATCAAGCCCTTCAAAGACGAGGTATTGTGTGGTTTTTCTCCTCTCAAAGTTTGTGATGATATTTTGGGCCAACCTTATTTATGGAAACGTAATGTTGTATATGAGTCTAGGCCTCGTAGTGTTATTATTACTTTGAATAGGAAATTGTACAGAATATCCGAGGCAGTCTCACCTAGTGTTATTTCCTTGATCTCTGCTAAGCAATGAAGGAAGGTCATCTCTCATACATGGAATTTTGTCTTCTTTATGATTCTCTCTCAGAATGAACGAAAGATCATAGCCACATCTAGGGTCTCTGTGGCCGACCTCTCTACACAGCATAAGCAAGTAGATAAGGTCAAGGAAGAATACTCAGATATATTCTCCTCACCTACCGAGGTACCTATGCACGGCCAAGTCAAGCACCCCATCGATCTGATCCCAGTCACATCGCTTCCCAATGGGCCATTCTATCGTCGCTCTCTATTAGAGAATGAGGAGATCAAGAAACAGATCCAAGAACTGCTCCACAAGGGGCATATTTGTCCCATCTCATCAGCTTGCGGGAGCCCAATTTTGCTGATACAGAAGAAAGATGGAACCTGGTGACTCTACATTGATTACCGTGCTCTGAATAAAATCACAGTCAGAAACAGGTACCTGATTCCCTGAATCGACGACCTCCTTTATCAAATCATGGGGGGCAAATACTTCTGTAAGTTTGATCTGAAGTCTGGCTACCACTAGGTCCTGATAGAATAGACAGATGTATGGAAGACCTCCTTCAAGTCAAAGGAAGGCATTTTTGAATGGTTGGTCATGCCCTTTGGTTTGACAAATTCTCCAACCACTTTCATGAGGATTATGGACAATATCCTGCGACCATTCACCAATACTTTTGTATTGGTGTATCTGGATGACATTATCATTTACAACAAGACTTGGGCCAACCACTTGTAGCATATTTAGCAGGTTCTCCACACCTCGCGAAAGAACAAGCTATACGCCAACTTGGAAAAATTCTCCTTCGACATGGATAGGGTCCATTACCTGGGCTACATCATTGATTAGCATGGCATACATGTGGATCCAGCCAACATCCAAGTCATTTGTGACTAACCATACCCAACCACACTGACTAAGCTTTGTAGCTTATTGGGCCTTTCCAATTTCTACCATAGGTTCATGTTGGGATTCTCCCATATTGCATGGGCCCTCGGCCAAATAAACAGGGGTGGTGGTAAGGAAAATTTGCATGGGGTCGGTCCCAGCAACAAGCGTTTGATGATTTGAAGCAACGCTTCTTCTCAACACCAATACTTTCAATACCAGACCTACAAGAACCCTTTGAGATTGAGACAAATGCTTTAGACTATGCTGTGGGCGTCGTTCTCACTCAGTACGACCACCTCGTGGCCTATCATAGTGAGACACTATCAGATGTTGTCCGTAAGTACCCTACTTATGAAAAATAAATGTACTCCAATGTGCAATCCTGCCGCCAGTGGAGACATTACATTCTTGGGAAATTGACAGTCATTCACACTGATCATAAGCCACTGCAATTCATGCAGATATAGGGAAAATTGGAGAATGACCACCATCAAAAGTGGTCCACATATTTGCAATAGTTCCACCTAAACATCAAGTATAAAACATGAAGCACCAACCACATCGTTGATTTCCTCAGTAGACCACCAGTCACGAGACTCACCACGATGCTAGACTCTTGCGGCCATGAGACCTATGGATGGACCTAGACTTTGCCACCACCTACCAAATGGTGGGTGCAAACGCAATTGTTGATAAGTTCCATCTTCAGGATGGGTTGTTGTGTCATTTAAGCCATATCTATGTTCCATCAAGTGAGCGAGCAAAGTTGATCTGGGAATCCCACTATATTCAGGTTGTAGGACACTTCAGAGTCAAAAAGATGGTGACAGTGCTACATAAACATTTCTAATGGTTGAAACTTAGACATGAGGTCAACAAGTATATCAGGTCCTGCACTGCCTGCGTTATTGCCAAACCAACCACTAAGAAACAGGGCATGTACACCCCTCTTCCTACTCCTGACAGGCCATGGGAATCCATCTTAATGGACTACATGTCAGGCCTCCCTTCCACCAAGAGGGGAAATGAATGTGTTTTTGTGGTTGTTGATCTCTTTTCTAAGATGGCGATTCTGGTTGCCTAGAAGAAGAGCATCACAACATAGACCACTGCCAAGCTCTTCTTTGAATGAGTCTGGGTACATTTTGGAATCCCACAAACCATTGTATCAGATCGGGATAGTTGATTTCTCAACACATTCTGGTCGAGCCTCTGGTCACTGCTTGATACCAAGCTCACCAAATCCACGACCTTCCACCCCCAAACAGATGGCCAAACTAAGGTCGTAAATCGAATGATTGCGAATATCCTTCTCATGTATAATTCCAAGCACCCTCGCACATGGGATGAGATCCTTCCCTATGTCCAACATAGCTACAACCAAGCCTTTCATAGCTTAACCAACCACATCCCCTTTCAGGTGGGGTTGGGATTCCAACCATTGGGTCCCATAGATGTTACACTTCCCCTTGCGGTCACCTTGACCAACTCATCTCTTGCTCCAACTGAAGCTGACAAAGCCACCCGGTTCATTGAGCAGATCTAGCAAATCTTCCAACAGGTTCAATATATCCTACAGAAGTCTAATGAAAAGTACATGCAACACCATGATCAACATCGGGTGCCACATAAGTTTCAGGTGGGCAACAAAGTTTGGTTGCACTTGAAGAAAGAACGCCTTTCAGGACCCCATCAAAAGCTTCACCCACTCTGTTATGGGCCATACACCATCACCAAGGTCTTGGGGGATAATGATTTTGAGGTCAACATTCCTCCTTTCCTTGGCCTGCGCCCAATGTTCAACGTGGATCTCCTTTGCCCTTATTTCCCACCATTATTGGACACCTCAGAAGTAGCAGAACAATTGACATCAATAGAGTTCAACCCTGACTGCATACAACAGACATCCAATGATCATATTGTGGACACACAGATCAAGGGCACTCGACAACAAAGGATCTAGCTTTATTGAGTCGTGAAAACAGGGCAGCTCCTGCGCCAAGGCAAGTGGCTCACCTAGGGCCAAATTCAACAGAAATTTCCTCATCTGATAGGGGAACTCAATGCAATGGAGACCATTTCTTCTGGAAGGATGATTGATCCAGGTGGATATTGGTGGCCACCCACCTTTTCCAACTGGCTCAAAACATTTTTTCTGACAATTTTGGCAATTTACTATTTTTAGTAGTTTTTCGGGTGCTGAAACTTCCGAAGCCGTTTTGAGGCACTAAACAATGTTTTTTGGGAAAACGAGGAGCAACATGGAAGTTCCTTCGATGTTTCTCACACAAAAGTTGTATTCCTCGGATAAATATTTCTATTAAGGTATTGAGCGTGTCAAACGAAGATCGTATGCAAAAGTTATGACCCTGGGAAGTTGATGTATCGACTTACCGAAACGGGGCCCACGTGACTTTTGGTGCTTCATCTCCCAGGATTAGGTTTTTGGATGTCTAGGGTTTTTGAAATTCCTGTTTATTGTTAAAAGGATTCAGAGCCTCATTGTAACCATCTTCTTGCGAATGAGCGCAAGCATCACATCTCTTCTCAGATATAAGCCGCCACCATTCCAACAAGTTTGTTTTCCGTTGAGTTTTACAGTTTCATCTTATTTAATTATTGAATAGAAAACCAATTTTATTGTATCTCTGTTATTTTGTGTTAATCACCTGTTAATAATCTGTAGTCATTTCGTTCTGCTCATAAAATATGGATCAGGGGGATCTGTGAAAATTCATCGTCCGTTCCCTCCATACTTTAAACTTTCCATGTTCATTCCTTTCATCTCCCCTATCCTTGTTTGGTCATTAGGATTGGCTACACTAGGGAGGTTTGTACCTTACCTTGTGGGAAGAAGGGGCTAAAGGCATAGAGAGTAAAGGTAGTTGGAAAGAGTTAAAAGAAAATGTTGAAACCTTCGAGATGCTTCGCCCAAAGATCCCTGAGAAAGTAGTGAAAATATTCTCAGTAAGAAAAGGAGACCCATAAGATAACATAAACAATCAAGGTACTAGTTGATGGATGTGAGGTCTCATCACGAGCCGACCTATTATGACCATGGGAATGTAGAGGTATGACACTACCACCTATATGGTCACCAAGCTAAGGTAGTGGCTCTAGGTTGAATAGCTAAGAGAAAGGGGATCTCATCACAAGCCAACCTTCTAATTTATGTGAAATTTTTATGGATAACATTTTCACCTCTAGTCATCAAGTCAAGACAATGACCCTCAACTATTTCTTTGAAGCACAAGAGAAAAACATCAAAATAAAAAAGCTAAGAGTAAAAGGCAATGAATGGGCTAGGAAAAAATTGCATTCATGACAAGGTGCAACTCTCCCTATACAAAGGCACCCACATGTAAGACTTTACATTTCCCTGTTATTACATGCAACCCATGCCCATATATTTACCCCATGCCACCTCATATACTTACATGACTTGGACTATATCCCACCTTGGAAAAACTCCAAACTTAAGAGAGGTGAGCTCAATAGGACACCTTGAGACCTTCTCCAAGTCTAACTTGTCAAATTGCATAATCTCTTTGAGCATTTGTTTGGGTAAAGGGGGGTTTGAAGCACATGTTTGGGTAATTTAATTATTGTATGTGACTTACATGTTATGATCCCGGTGACTTACGAACCCCTGGAGGGCATACTTGTTGTTGCTGCAGGACCTTTCCGAATGGACAGGTACACATGAGGGAATGATTAGCTTGGACCTTCATGGGTAAGAAGAGATTGAAGGTTTGCATTGGATGAAGGAAGGACATTGCCTTTGGAGGCACTCTAACAGACCTTAGACGAACGAACCCTACCTTCATTCACTTGGACGATGACCTCGGGAGGCCTAGACATCACCATGATATCCCTAGATGTCATCCAGAGCTAGGGTTTCATCTTTGGGTGCATTTGTGAGGCTTGTGGCACATGTGGGCATCATTTTAGGCCTCTAGAGGCCAAGCATTCCACTTTCATTTCTCAATGCTCCACATATGGGGCTCAACGTCACCTTATAGGGGCATGACCTCACCCTTGAAGGATATTTTAGATGCAAATTTATTTAAATTGGCCAGAATTTAATTTTTGTAACAAATTGGCCAGGTCAACAAAACAATTTTGAAGTTAAATTAATTTAGGGTCTGATTTGGTATAAATAAATAGAAAGTGACATTCATTTTCATCATAACTTATCATTGGAGACAAGAGTTCTGAAATTTGTGCCCTATTAGAGTTATTGGCTAAAATTGTGAGACACCACTCTTGTTTAAGGCTCATCTTTGCAACTTGGATCAATTTTTGAAGTTTTATGGTGATCTTGCATGGTATTCTCATGATTATTCTTGGTGCAAGTAAGTGAAATCTGCATTTTGTCATCTATTGAATGATTTATTGTATGGTTTTATTTTCGCATATAAGATTATGAAATTGCATGGTGTATTTAATTATTGAAGTAAGAAACTTATGTTTCTACTTTCTTACTCTTTATTTGCAAATCTTTTCACTAAATTGATCTAGTAACTAGTGAAACCCTAGATCCCTAAATTGCGAGCACTCTAAGGGTTTGCATTTGGTTATTGTTGCATAATTTCTACTCCATAAAAGGCTAAGGAGAGAAAGGCACTAGGGCCTAGAAATGCCTACACCCTAGCACTTTGTCTCTTGAGGTCAAAATCTAGGAGGACTTAAGTTACTACTCTTCCTAGAATTTTTCCCTCTTAGACTTTTGTGTATCATTATTAATTTTGCAGCCTTAGAAGAAGCCACCCTCCTTGACTCCATTTACCCTTGAAATACACTAGTTCTCTTCTATTACTTCTTGACAAGACTACCAAACTCAACTCAAATTATTCCACTACCATCTTTACTAACTTAGTATAGGTCACTAACCACTAAGTCTATTATTGCTAACATCATTGTTACAACCTCTTCTTAGCAGCCTTATCAAGCCTATTAATTAAGTAAACTAACCTATAAATTGAACAAGCCAAAGCACTATCACTTTGAGGCTTTAAACTACCTTTGCTAGTATTCTAAATGTGCATTTCTGAAGCTGTTATAAATAACCTTGTTGTTGTTTTTTTTTTTTTTGTAAGTAAGAGATTTTATATATAAAGGGCCTTCAAAATCCAGACCAGAGTTACAAAATCTTGAAAACAACCGTGTTGTAGTTACCGAACTCCCCCAAGAAAGGGGAAACTAGTTCAACCAGCCAGCTAAGTCTAGCAATTTACAGTCTAACAATCTTAGATAAACAAAGCTAATCTGACTAGGCTACAGTTAAGAAAATAAACTAGTAAAAAGATCAGATCCCCAGAGGGGTCAGACACTTGGAAAATAACCTGGCCAGGTGGCTTGGTAGGCTGCGTCCCAAGGTTCCTCTTCGATGGGCGTTCCTTTCCCTTCCATTTGCATGTCAGCAGCCAAGTTTCCCCCTTCCAGGTTGGCAGCTGGCAGAGTGACTCCGGGTGGATTGTGCGCGTGGACGCCTGTAGTTTCCGCAACCTTCGTGTCCCTGTGCGTGGCCTACACCAAGTCGCCACCTTCTGGTTGTTGCACCTATTCATTCCTGTCGACGACCTCTGCATGGGGCATCTCTGTTGTTGTCGCGGCTTCTGGAGTGGAGTGGAAAGCTTCCTGGAAGGTGGAAAGGATCTGAAGGAGAGTCGAAGTTTTCCCATCCAAAAGATGTAGTCGAAAATGGAGGTCCTCCAATCCTTGTCGGAGCTCAAAAACCAACCCATAGAGGATGGCCAGACTGTCCTGCAACTGCGAGTCAGGGATGCAGTTGGTGGAAGAGTGCATCCTGTGTTGGGCATTCCGAAGAAAGGGTGGCGCCTCCAAGGGTGGGCGGGAGGAGCAGGCTACCGGTGCAAAAGAAGGCCCGCTGGCTAGGGAATTCGGAGGAACTGCGGGAAATCGTGAGAGAGATCCCGACGAGCTATCGGTGATGACCAAACATTTGAACTGGGAAGCAGGCGGGGTGGAGGAGGCGAGAGGTTCCAGCTTGGGCTGCGAAGGCTGCGAGGAGTGCGTTAAGGGCGAGCCAGGGGGAGAAATAGAAACACAGGGCCGAGGAGGATGCCATGGAGTTCCTCTCCTTGGCCTCCCTCTTTGCCGCGACATTCTGAGTTTCCAGGGAAGGTAAAACTGAAGAGAATGTCCCAGATGGACATGGAGAGTCTGGAGAAGTCCGAAGGCGGTGAGCACCATGAAGGAAGGAAACCAGAGTGAGCTAGGTCTGGGCGGCTGAGGGATAAGAGGGTCGGGTCGCATGCGGGAGTTAAAGTCGCCTGCAAATAGAGAAGCCATGGAGGACACAACAATGGGAGTTGGGCGCACCAACGTTAATGGTGCAGCGGACATCGTAAAAGCAAATAAATGCATGGTTTAGGCGGCGGGTCTTGGCATGAGCCCGACACATCGTCCCCTACCGCGTTGGCCTGTACTCTCCTCCTCCTCCCGCCATGTAGCCCGCACTAACACCCCATCCGGAGAATAACCTTGTTGTTGTTATGACTGTTGCTACAACCACATTTTGCATCCCTTATCAGCCCATGCTAACAATAAAACTTCCCAAAAACTTGTGCTAGGAAAATTCTTATCATTAAGTGCTAAAAGTGTGTATTATTGCCTTAGAGAAATATTTTTTTTTTAAGTGGTTTGCTGTTGTCATAGCTATTAAATTGTTGTTTTTATAAACACTTTGAAAACCCATCTTTTAAGTTATTTATTGACTTGTATTTATCTTGCAAAATGTGAGCGAAAAGCATTATCAAGTTTGGAAGACCATTGTATCTTTTCTTTGTCATCATAACTTGAAATCTGCAAGATATATTGTTGTTCGCGAGCACATAATTTGTTTAAGATGTCATTGATTATAATTGTTGCTACTAATGTTTGATGTTTCATTGGTAAAGGGTAGGTACACACACACTTTCACTTTCCCTTGTCCCTTTAAACTTTATCCAAGTGACTTCTTTTGTTGTGTGACCTAGAGAGAGGGGTGGGTTTTCACCATGTTTTTTTTCCCTTCATCAACCAACTAGGTCCTGGGACGTCTTCCTTAGAATGAAGTTTTCCTCCTCCTAAAGAGAAAGAGGTACCCTATTGGGGTGAGAGGGGTGAGAGTGATAGCAGTGTTACGTCAATCTAATCCTACTTGCCTTTAGGCTTTGGGCAAGTATAGATTTCCCCATAAAACTTGGTAAAAGACCTAAATACATTGTAAAAAACTTAAATTACAGTAAGGGCATTAATGATAACATCTATCATTATTATGGTAATCAAGAAGTGACATGTTTTGTCTTGCAAGGAAGTTAATGCTTGAAATCACAGCCTTTTATCAATTATGATGACAATCTTGTCCATTAAAATCTCATATGTAATTAAGTATCAAATTGGTGTATAAAACTGTTTGTTAGTGGGACAAAAGATCCTCTCAAAAGAAAACAAAAAACAGGTTATTAGATAAAAAAAAAAACCAAAAAATTACAAAGATGAAAATAAAAAGAGTTTTCGTTGGGACAAACCAAAACAGTTTTCTCTTTCATTAAACCAAAACATCCTACATCTGCTTTTTAGTCTTTGATGATGATGAAGTGGTTTACTCCCAATCCCCTTCCTTGCATCAAACGCTTCTCTCTAGGCTCATCACTACAAACCTGCTTGATAACATATCACAAATCCAGGAAACTGAGACTACAAACCTGCTCGATAACATATCACAAATCCAGGAAACTGAGTTTTGTGACAATGTCATGACTTTAACCTTCCTATTCAAAATTACAGCAGACGACTTGAGATTTTTCATATATGACACTAAAAACAATCTGATTTTCGCAGGAAAAACCAACCATACATAATTTAGATAGTATTTAAAACCATAGTTACCAAATTCGGGCGAACTGCCCGGAAGAATTTGAAAATTAGGAAATTCTGTTCAATTAGGTCATTAATACGTATAATTGAAATTCGAGGTATGGTTTATGAATAGTTGATCATATTTTTTGTGAAGAAATTTACAGAGATTCACAAAATTTTGTAACTCTACGTTATCTATTGCTGAGGGGTATTGAAATCATCAATATGGAATTTTCTCTGTCGTTGTTGAATCTACTCACTATGGATCTGCCCTAGGAGAATCTGCTACACACTTTGTTGTTGGTCCTGGCTAGGATGCCACTGTTTCAGTCGCTGGATGGTAAATTTCCTTTGGTTTCTGCAGATACGCCTTTGGATCATTCCTGGTCCCTATACATAATCCTTTGCCTCATTCCCGCCCTTCCTCTGGACAATGGCGGCTGGAGAATTTCAAAAAGATTTATATTCTCGAATTGTTCAGGCGAATATCAAATTCGAAGTCGAACTTGATCACTGTGTTTAAAATACTGAAAACCTAGAAGTGCCCATGTCTGCGTTCTGTTTAGGTTTTCCCTTATTATCAGGAAATGGCATATTAGCTCCAAATATCAAACGCTGTTGAACAATTTACCTGCATTTTCTTCCCTAAACTACATAACACTCCTCCACAAACCCTGCATAATACTAAGAGCCTTTAGAAAGTTACAATCCATTGCAACCATTTTGGCAGCGTTTAAAAATATTACCATGAGAAGGGGCGTACACGTACGTCTATTTACCAACCTAAATTAATGCTCACTGCATGTACACGTACTAGCAGAGCCGCAAACTCGTGGCTGGTGAACCTAGAAAGGTTTTTGCCGGTAAAATTCCCAATTCAGTAAAAAAATTGGTATGTAGTTAAAAAAACCTAATTGACACCAAAAATTGGTCTGTAGTTAAAAAAACCTAATTGACACCAAGAAGATGAAAATTTCTGGTTCAATAAATTATCGATCCAGCAAATAATGCAGTAAATAATTTGATCAATTTAAGTTAAATTTACTGATGATTAACTGCTTTGTTTTGACATGCCACTAACATCATTCACCTGGGTAAAATTTACAAATAATAAGGGTTGCAATTATGGCTGTTGCCATCGTTAGGTGTATGGTAGATATGGTAAACTTGGTAGAAATGTAAATTTATAGAAAAAAATAATATTGAAGTAAATTTATAATTTCAAGTAAGTTGGTTAATCATTTGATTTGAACGTGGCAATTAGAGGGCCACACAGTTATTTTTTAATCATATTAAGTAAATGTTAAAAAGTAAACTGTTTAATTGAAGCACATCTTCAATTGATACCATACTATGGGAATTTATGGTTAAAAGATGATTAAATGTGCCCATTTCTAATTGGTATAAGCCTTTATGTAAATTTGGTCTTAAATTTCATTGGAATTATGTGAAAAAAGTTTCATTTATATTATGGGAACTTTGTTAATCTAACTTTGTGAGGATTTTGGCCAATTTAAAAAAACAATGATCACAACCCATAAATTTGATGTGGGGCCAAAGGGAGGTGTGACAATTTATAGAAGAGGAATGGAGAGAAGAGAGAGCTTGAAAAGGACCAAATCATTAATCTTTTAGGAAAACATTCTGCACTATGTAGCTAGCTAAGGTGTTGACTAAAGGTTCTACCTTTTAGGTTTTTTGGCAAGAATTGGTAGGAATTGGTGTAAATTTTGACAAAATCTCTATTTTTTGTTGTTTAAATTGCTTTTATGAATGCATAAATGGATTTAGCGTGCTGAAAAACCCTTGGGGCACTTGGATTATACAAACTTAGCCACTCAAATCTGCAGATCCAACCATTCATCACCGGATTTCGGTCAAAATCAAACAGAAAAGGTGGCCAGAAAACCCCCAAAATCACTAGTAGTATATCATCTTTTTTGGTCCATTGGATACCACACTATTCACTACCCAATTAACATGATAGAAAAGAGGTACTATCAATAATTGTAGTATATCATTAATTTATAGAAAATGAATGAAGAGAAGAGAGAGCTTGAAAAGGAACAAATTGTTATTCTTTTAGGAAAAAGCTCTGCACTATGTAGTTAGCTAATGGAGTAGGCTAACTCAGGAGCAATCTTCCCTCCAGAGTTCTGCTTTTAAGGAAAACACACGGGCCTGAATCCGATCAGATTTTCATGGGTAGTCTAAGTTTTGCATGGATCAAAGTTCCATGCATTTCAAAATCTTACCCAAGGGTTTTGTTCCATTTTAAACCAACCCAAATGCTCAGAAAATGGATCAGAGTTCTGGATTGGCTAAAAATTTAAAAACGGGCGGCGGTAAAACCTGGGAGAAAAATAACTAGGGAGGGAAGATTGTTCTGTTAGCTAATCACTAGTAGTATATCATCTTTTTCTGTCCATTGGATACCACACTATTCACTATCCAAATGACATGATAGAAAAAAGGTACTATTAATAATTATAGTGTATCATCTTTTTCTATCCATTGAATACCACACTATTCACTATCCAATACCACACTATTCACTATCCAATTCACATGACAGAAAAGAGGTACTATTAATAATTTGACTTAGTGCATATTACTCCCTTTACACTACATCTTACATTTAGAGATCTGATACCACCAGACGTCCACACCTGTAACACATTCACAGATCTGGTACCACGGTGGGCAAACAGAAGGAGCCGCGCCCTTCATCCCGCCTTGGGCATAAATATTGAAGGCAAATCCATGGATAAATCTGAGGTGCAGAGACAGACACCGGCCATCGATCTCTGATACTATCAGTCGACCAAATACAACTAGGATGGACGGTCAAACGAAGAAGCTTCATTTTGTGCTCTTCCCATGGCTGGCACAGGGACACATAAATCCCTTCGTAGAGCTCTCCAAAGCTCTAGCTATCAACGGCCACACCGTCTCCTTCCTCTCCACGTCTGTTAACATTTCCAGAATCAGAATGCCGTTACAGCTTCAGGACTGGCCGGGCCGGATCAATCTGCTGGAACTGGCGTTGCCGCCTACGGAGGGCCTCTCACTCCAGGCGCGGAATCCACCGCAGACGTCCCGCCAGAAATGGTCCTTTCGCTCATAAATGCCATGGACGGCATGGAGAAGGCGTTCCAAAGCCTTCTCAAGCAGCTCTCACCGGATTATATCGTCCACGATTTCGTGCAACATTGGGCGCCAAGCGTTGCTGTCGAGATGCGCATACCGACTGTCTATTTCGCGATCTTTGCTCCAGTGACGCGCGCTTATCTCTGGCACCCTTGTAAACTACGGAACCCGTATATAACAGCTGAGGAGCTGGCGGCTCCGCCCACCGGATTCCCGTCTTCAGCAATATCGTTGAGGCTTTACGAAGCGCAGGATCTTTTAGTAATGTACAAAAGGGTGGATGTTAGATCTCGAGTGAGTAAATGTCTGGACGGATGCGTGGCGATGGCTATCAAATCCTGCTTCGGAGAGGAAAATAAGTATATTAATTACTTGCAGGATGTCATCGGAGTCCCCGTGTTCTCTGTCGGGCCGCTTTTGCCGGCCGTGCAGCCGATCGTCGGCAGTAGCGAAGGCTCCGATCTGCTGGAATGGCTTGACCGGCAGAGGGCGGCCTCCGTCGTCTTTGTGTCATTCGGCAGCGAGACGTTTCTGTCGAGAGAGCAAGCTCTGGAGCTGGCGCTTGGTTTGGAGGCGAGCGGGCTGCCATTCCTCTGGTCACTGCGTGCTCCACAGTTTTGGGATGATGCCCAGGATGATCCCCTGGAGCTGCTCCTCGAGGGGTTCGAGGATCGAACACGGGACCGGGGGCTGGTAGCCCGGGACTGGGTGCCGCAGGTGCGGATCTTGTCGCACTCGTCGGTGGGTGGGTTTCTTAGCCACGGAGGTTGGAACTCCGCCATGGAGGCTCTGAGCTTCGGATTGCCCCTCATTCTCCTACCCATAAGGTTTGACCATGGTTTGAATGCCCGGCAAATAGCGATGGAATTGAAGGCAGGGATCGAGATCGAAAGGGGAGACGATGGCTCTTTTAGTGGAGAAAATACTTGCACAGCACTGAAAATGGTAATGGTGGGAGAGGAGGGGAAGAGCATCAGATTGAAGGCGGCGGAGGCCCGTGATATTCTAGTCGCCAGTACTTCACGCGAGCAGAGTTACATCCATGACTTCATCCAACGGCTCGAACAGTTGGCAGTAGAACCCTCCACGAAGAAAGGCACGTAGTGTTTAAATTTC
Source organism: Picea sitchensis (assembly GCA_010110895.2). Lineage (NCBI taxonomy): Eukaryota > Viridiplantae > Streptophyta > Pinopsida > Pinales > Pinaceae > Picea > Picea sitchensis. Next base: position 74,078 of record SNQJ01S0000619.1, read on the forward strand.
ATCCAACGGCTCGAACAGTTGGCAGTAAAAGGCACGTAGTGTTTAAATTTCATCCAACGGCTCGAACAGTTGGCAGTAAAACCCTCCACGAAGAAAGGCACGTAGTGTTTAAATTTCAAGTACCAAGTTTCGGGGAGGTCACAGGTTCAAAAAACTGCAGGGGGTAGGGATGCTCATATTAGCCCACTGTGACAAGGCTAAAGCAGACACCCCTGATGAGGTTTCAATTTAGTGGGGTCTCCGACTCTTCCCGGCCCTCACGTGACTTAGCAAGTTATTGGTATATCTGGCTTATGGGCTGTTGGATATACTCTTGGGAGGTTGTTGTTCCAGGTTAAAAAAAAAAATTCCCAAGTACCAAGAGTGCACGTGAGGTTTAAATTTCATGTTTTGATTAATTGAGGCGAGGGGATTTTGGGAATGGGCTAATTAGGAAGCAATCTTTCCTCTTTTTTGATAGGTTTTTCAACAGCGTGTTTTTAAATTTCTGGCTAATTCAGAATTTTGATCTATTTTCTGAGTATTTGGGTTGGTTTAAAATGGAGCAAAACTCCTGGGGTAAGGTTCTGAAGTACATGGAATTTTGATCATGCAAAACTCAGACTACCCCTGAAAATTTGACTAGATTCAGATCCATTTTTTACCTGAAAAACGAAATTCCAGAGAAAAGATTACTCCCTAGTTAATTTACTCCGAAGATTTTGGTCCTTTTATAAGAATCAATCTTGTTTGTTTAATGTCTTATAAGATTCAATCTTGTTTGTTTAAGGATCTATAATTAGTTTAATTGTGTTGAATTCAGGACTCTGAAATGGGTTTTTCACCAAACAACAGAGCACTCTGTGTATCTATCTATGAGCGGGCGAAACCGCTGCATTTAAGAGTGTTGTGCTGCTTATCGGCGTAGGCCCAATCAAGAGGATGTAGCGTACACTTTTGATTTTGATATCAATTAACTGTGGTTTTTTAATTATTATTTTCAGCATTTAGTATTACAGTGGTTGGTAAGTAGTGGAGAGTCCAGTTATTAAGTAAATGATTCTTAATGTATTTGATTACGTTAATTACAGTTCTTGGTAAGTAGTGAAGAGGCCAGGATTCTAATTGTATTTGATTATGGTTAATTTTGATTGAAAAGTTTTAATATAACTAGACATATATTATTTCATCATAATACCTAGGAGAATTTTTTTTAGGAAAATGAAAGATGATATGATTGATGTGCATTGTGTTTCTAGTAAATGCTTTAATGTAAGGTGGCAAGAGGTATATATTTTTGGATGATTTTTATTAATAATCACCAAATTAAGACCTCCTTATTTGTGGGATAAATGATTCTTTCTATAAGATTTGACTATTTAAGTTTTCTTTTTTGACACATTTCTCTTTTTTGGTAAGTAATGTAATGGAATTTGGCATTGAAAAATCATCTTTTTAACAATGAAATTTTATAATTTTGCAAATTTCAACACTGTAAATTTATAAACTCCATTTTCATTGAAACAACTACACTGCAATTTCAATTATTAAAAATTCAAAACGTTTTGTTACAAAATTAACTTAACCTAAAATAACAAGTTCTCCCAATGAATACTAACCCACTAACCATAGTGGATAGAATTGATATTTTTTCAACAAATCTTAAAATCCATTTCGATCAACAATAAAGACAATAATGCTTTCCATGTTTTGAATTTTCAAAATCACCATACAAATCAAGCAAGTAGAGGAGATAGCATCTCACAATAAAGCCACCTCCCATAACATAGCATTGAAAAAACCAACCTTGTATTAAACTTGCTAAAGTGATACATCACCATCCTAGGTTTATATATATCATTCTTATTAGTCCCTGTCCTTCGGGCTATAGGGACTATTAGTAATCTATTTTTCAATCTATGCACACAAATCAATACGAAAAAGTCATTTTACCGAAAGTTTTTATGGATCGATATACTTTTCTACCTCAAATTTCATTTTTAGTCCTAATTTTTTGATTGGAAATCTTATTTAGCTTCTTCCCAAGGCAAAACCTCATTGTATAAAAACATCTTACTTTAATGTACACATTTTTCAGAAATGAAGTAATGCTAGAACCGAGTCTAGCATTACTTGACATTTCTTGAGATTAAATGTTTATATTCAATATTTCCTCCAAGTCCATAGCCCATAGTGCATTTATTGTAGAGTTATCAACTACACCACATCCATGAAAATGTGTATGTTGGCTTCCACACAATGTCCATTCTCATTCCCGTCTTTCACCTCTCTATTTCCTCTATCTTCCATGCAACGTCCATTTCCTTTGATCAATAGACATTCTTCCTTTTTTCATTTCCTTTGATCCTCGTTCTTTTCGTTGTTGCACTTTAGGTGGCCAACGCTTCTCCATTAAAGCCTTCCAACCATCTCCTACAAGTTGTCAAGCCCAAAGCTATCACACTAAACTTGAGATCATGTTCATAATAAAATATTTCCTCTCCCTCTCCTAGTGCAACACGAATCGCATTGTTCATTCTTTCAAGCGCTCTCCTTTCTTATTTCCTTTCTTTGGAAAGGGAGGCCGAGTTATCCCACCTGAGGGAAGGATATCCCTATCTCTTAGCACTTCTAGAGAAAATACAAGAACCTTGGTTCTAGATGATAAGATTGTTGTTATGCATGATGATACACTCATGGACAAAGTGACCTTTAAGGACTTTCATCGTACTACATAAGTTGCAGCCGAAAAAGGCCACTCTGCAACAATTGAGGTCTCAATGACATAATCCATTCATACTCTGATCACTCTGATCAATTGAAGTTGAGCACTAGTGGCAGTGGCTACAAAGATTGTATAGTTCAACGTTAATATATCATATATCAGTGAGTTTCAATGTGACTGGATATTGTTATTGTCTCCATATATAAAATTTTCTAATCTATTATATCCACTGATATTGAAATTTCTATGACAATGTATTCACTATCGTGTCTAACTATTTTAAAATATGAAATTCCTAATTTTTTAGTAACAGAACCCATGACAGTGAATGTTGAAATTTCTATGACAATGTATTCACTATCATGTCTAACTATTTTAAAATATGAAATTCCTAATTATTTTTTAGTAGCAGAACCCATGGCATACCTTAGTAAATGCTAGTGTTCGCTACTACCTTTCCCATTGCACCCTCCTCTGTAGCTAGGTAATTCCCTGGGTCCCTCGCCACAGACTTTGCTTGGGAATCCCATGCTCTTGGCCATCGGTCTACATCTTTCCATAACTTGAAAATATGCATTTATAACTTTTACTAGCCATAATGATTGGTTGTAGGGCGAAGTTTCCCAGAAATTTCATTGAGTTTGAAGGGGTTCAGGCTGATCCAAGAGTCACGTTTTGTTTGTATAATGCATCATCCCTCTCTAAGACGTGATACATCGGCGGGGATACAAGAGTAGGCTCGACGGTACGTATTTTTTGATTCACAAAGTCAAACAGAGACAAAAGCAAGGGAAAGGGAAGGATGCTCTTCCCTATATTTTCCTCTCTTTTCAAGTAGAAGGCACAAGAGCCCCCCTCCACCTTGAAGCTTGCAAGTGTTGTTCCAAGGGCTCAGGTGAAACCTTTGAGTTTGAGTTCCATGGAAGTGTTTCTAAAGGCTCATGTATTTCTATGAAGCTAGGCGTTGATTGTGGTGTGCAGGCTCCTAGAAATCGTAATCTCCAACCTTGGTGGATGGATGATGAGAAAAAACATGGGTATATATGGTTGTGCCCAACCTGTTCCACATGAAAAAGACAGATGGACAGTAAGTCCCATGCAAATGACAGATGGACAATAAGGCCTTATAGGAATAATATGTGGAGTTTATTACAATGTTGGAGCTCTGACAAAAGACTAAATTCAGAAAATACACTATAATACGTTGCCAAACGGTTATGTTTCTAGAACTTGCTGACTAATGCGTTGTGAATGCTCGATACAGACTATAGTGAAAGATTACTTTTATATAAGCTATACCAAACTGCTTTCTCTAAATTATTTAGTCACTTTCTTTCAATGTAAATACAAATTTAAAAGAATATCCCTCTGATTATAACATGTTTTTTAATATGTAAGTAATAAGTTTTAGTTTTTAAATTATATTTGATAGTGTAGTCAATGACATTTATTTGAAAAACAATGGCTAATAATGGTATGAAATACTTTCATATTAACCAAATTTGCAATACTTTTATTACTTTTAATTAAAAATTGCAATACTTTTATTATTTTTTAATTAAAAATTAATATGTCTTATTTAAATTTAACATAGAGGGAATGATTGTTTTCTCGACTCCACGTAGCTGAAAAATTCGAGGTGTTGAAAAGTAGAGAGGTAGGGTGATGCTTCATCACATCAAATATTCTCCTATTTCTGATTGATTGCTCCAGCCAAACTACCATCATCTCTTTACTATAACTAATCACTCAGTTACGCTGTTATGGCTCCTCATCAACCCAACAATGTTGTTTTTTTAGTTTATTAAGGCTTCTATTTGAAGGCACCAACGCACGAGGGTTTGATATAGACCTATAATATCTAACATGTTACTATACTAGCACAGCAGTTATTTAGCCGTTGGTGAACACAGAAAGGCTGATAAGATAAAATGAATCTTTAAAAGAATATATTAAATTTACGGTTGAGCTTCATTTATCTGGTGTTAATATTTTAATTTCTGTTAATCACTTACATAGCAATCAGTTAGCTATCAAAGTAATTTTTAAATATGATTAGGTAAATGTAAAAAAGTAAACACATAAACGGATGTCTTTATAATAGCTAGGAAGTTAATGATTGAAATCACAACCATTTAATTTGTGTGACTACTAAGAATATTCCAGCGATATTTAATCTTGTCCATAAAAAACTTATTAAGCACTAAACCCCTATTAAATCTGCCCATTGTCAATAGGTGTATGCCTTTCAACATAATTACATTTCTTTCAAGAATCTCCTATTTTAAAACACTTAGCTCGAATATCCTTGTTGCGATGGACTTTGTTTTAATAGAAATCTAGCGCAGTTATGCACTTGACCGAATTTATTCGAAACTAAGCTATTCATTTGTAATTAATCACTCCCTTTCATGACTTGTTGGGATGTAAATGAATTTCCTATGCCACAATTTGCAGGGACTTGCTTCTTTTGCAGCTCTTGTTGTTATTTTTACTTTTAAAAAAATCTCAGAATAAAGCTACCTCTCATAACACAACATTGAAAAAACCAACCTTGTATTAAACTTGCTAAAGTGATACATCACCATCCAGGGTTTATATTTATCATTCTTATTATATTTACTTTTAAGAAAATCTCACATGAAGAGGGAACTATTGAATCACGGTGCAAGGACCAAGTAAACAAAAACAAGGGAAGTTTCATAGGAGCAAGTCTATGCTTTTTTTTACACTAAATGAGTATGGAATTTGTGTTATTGGGAAAATGAATAGTTGTGAGTTGTATTTGTTTCTTGGTGTGATTATATATATGGTAGAGTATAAAAGTTGTATGAATTAAGCTATTGATCACGAGCATTTAAATCTTGGGATGAGTTTTGGATCATTGGCTAAGTGCAATGGGTATATTTATTGCGAGGTCTTAGTTTCAGTATGAACATTGAATCTCTTCCAGAGAACCTAGCTATAAAGTATTTTCCCTTACAATACATATAGGGGAACTTACTTTAGTGCTTGGATCTTGGAAGTGAGCAACCTTATCCTAAATGTCCCTTTAGAAAAGTGAAATTGGGGAGTCATTCAGATAGGGATGATAGTGATAGATGTTTGTCTGCGGCTAAGTGTTATAAGTTATGCTACCTATGCTATTGGGTTATGGGGAAATTGGATCGAGTTATGATACAAAAGCTCCAAGATCAACTACTAGATGTCTATTAGCTGAGGGTTGGGGTTGAGTTGGATTGGAATACTAGTTCTAATATTAGAGTTATTATATACTCAAGACATATATGATTGGATTAATGATTTATTTCTTGTAACAACCCCTCTGTTACGTCATATAAGTAATTGAGAAACAATGAGAGAACTTAAAAAAAAAAAACATCATTAGAACAAATGAAACATGATATTAACATACTTAAGTAATACACATTCTATTTAATTCATCTCATTGCACAACTATATTTAGATACAAYTTCAATGTATTAAGGATCTGCCACATCACATAAGATAACATACAAAGTCTACCCATCAACCTATCCTGCAAGGTTAGGACGTCCAAGACACATAATCAATGCTTAAGTCTAGGATTCATCGGATTGATTTTGACCATTTAAGGTCTCAAGACTGGTGACTATTTTGAGGAACAATGAAACATCTAATTACCATAACTTCAATCTATTCTGAAGTTCAACTATAAATCCCAACATTCTTAACTACAATTTCTTCAAAACATAGAAAAGTGGGTAACGTTCTCACCACTTCATAACACAATTGTATACTATTAAAATAGTTCATCATCTTACTAAATTAACGGATAGGAAGAATTTCAATAATATCATGACATAAACTTAAATAGTAAAACCAAAGACCTTCAACAAGAAATCTATTAAAAATGACAGTTTCATCTTTACTCAAGTTTACTTGGAATAAGTGTGAAAACCCTCCATGGTACAACCATGTAGGTAGATATCTGAAATACAAACAATTTAAAAGAGAAAAAGAAGAGAAGAGAAAATATCTTAAACACAAGAGGAAACCATAAGCACACTCTGTACTTTCTGAACTAATAGATACTATGATGGATAAATTTTGCAATCGTGTGAATGCTTGTGCCAAGAGTGAGTTAAAATTATGTATGGAACCCAAAGTTTCTCTTTTGGGTGTCCCAAAGCAAACATGTCCAGAGGCAAACTCCATAAATGTGTAGACGGGTCCCTTGAAGGCCCAAAGCTCATAATAAACAGTGTGAAATCACATAGAGTAGGCGCAAAAGTGCGTAGGTGATAAAATAAGGTTCAGAGCTCAGGAGGGAGGCACAAGTGAACGTGGGAGTTCACTTCACAAGTGACAAGCTTAGGAGAAAAACTGTGTGCAGGGTTCAAGTGAGACATCAAGAGTGTGAAATCCTTTTGAAAGAATTGGTGGATAGGATTTTATCATGAGGATTTGAAATCCTCGCAATCGTTCGATCAAACTAGAGTAGCTCACTCGATAAAAACCTGAGACCTTCAGGACTCCTCACTTTGACAGATCTGAGTTTTTTGTATTAAAAGAGCCCCAAAGCCCAAATTTGCGGAGTGAAACTACACCGTGGATCAGTGAGAAGATGTGTCACATACCCA
>SNQJ01S0000619.1:91217-102657 GCA_010110895.2 Picea sitchensis
GAAGGTGGCCACTCGGGCCTTCATATTTTCTGAAAAGTCATGGACTCTGAAATACTTCTTTAGTCCAAGCAGCCAGGCCTCTGCTTCCTCTCCCTTCTTTATTTCACTGTCGAAGGAGGGTGGTTTGGCTTTTCTGAATTCTTCGAATTTTTGACCTTTGGAAGGCTTTTGCTTCTTCTTTTTCTTTTGGGAATAGGAACTGGTTCTGCTACTAGAAGAGCCTTCTGAAACGCCAACTTCCTTCTTAGAGAAATCACTCGGCACTGGTCCTTTACCTCTGGGGTGGACCTTTTTTGAGGTGCTCCTCTCAGTGTGGCCACTGATATGACCATGTTTCTAAGTTTCAGGTTCATGTTGCATTTGTCTTTGTAGATCAAATAAACTCTGCAGTAAAACTGTGTTAATTTCTGTTTTCTTTTCTTGTTCTTTCGTCATCCTTTCATTGTCTGCCTTACAACTTTGTAATTCGACCATGAGGCTCCTCACAGTCTCGGCTAGATCTGGAGGGGTCTCTATTGCCCTCCTTTCATCAGACTCTTCGTCTCTATTGTGGGAGCCTTCTCCTACTTCATGGTGAGTCACCATACTATGCGTTGATAATTTCCCGCGGTTGATCTTTCACTTGTGTGCAAAAGGAAAAACGTTGGCTGTTAGTAAATATTTATATTTATTTATAACCAGTACATAATTTATATTTTCACATGTACACACACACAATAGGGGTTTTTCATTCTTAACTTCGTCTTTTGATTAGGAAGGTTAAGACAGCGGGGGGGTTACTCTTTTTAGGAGTGTTCCGAATGGAGATTCTGCACAACTCATTCATGAGCCCATGCAAGCCAAGTGTTGTAACCATGCTCTAATACCAATTTGTCACATACCCACTAAGGAAAACAAAAAATTTCGTCGAATTCTCGAGGATTAGAATCCCCGAAATACCTACGGGGGTCTTAGCATAAGCTAGTTCCTTCCTTGTCCATCTCCATGTGATCATGGGTTGCGACCACAGGTCGAACAAGTATGGTGTTATTTCTCTCTTCACGACTTAGCACTACCAGAGCGTCGAGTCTTTCGACTCTGCATACCCTGACACAACGAAACGCCAAACCCCGACAGGGCTAGCGAGTGGCAGGTTTCCCCCTTGGGGTCTTGTCCACATGACCCTGTCTCGTGTCTACGCGCTTAAGCCAGCCAAGTGCTTATCGAATTTTAGCGATTTAGGTAAATGCGATGCATGACTTCTCTTTGACACTTTTCTCTACTCACAACCTCGCAGGTTGAAGAGTCGAGCTCTCATGCTCTTCTTCTCCGAAATCCCAAGACGTGAAAGTCAGCAATGGTTGACTTCCTCTTCACACTTCTCGTAACTCGCAACCTCACAAGTTGGAGCATTGAGCCTTCATGCTCTTCTTCTCCGAAATCCCGAGATGCGAAAGTTAGCAATGGTTGACTTCCTCTTCACACTTCTTGCAACTCGCAACCTCGCGAGTTGGAGCATTGAGCCTTCGTGCTCCTATCTTGCGAATCCCCGAGACACGAGAAGTCAACATAGTGTTGACCCCTTTCTAGGAAACACCTGCCCACCTGTCAATCACATGGGCCCCACCTGATGGATGTGCCACGTGTTCTCACGAGCCTCGGCTCTTGGCACTTCGCGACTTCTATGGTCAAAAGTGACCCCTTCCAACCTCCGAACCCTCGAACTCCCGATATACGATATCAGCATAGAGTTCTGATCCAACAATCCTCTCATTCTTGGATCCAACGGTTTATATTTTTTCTCCTCGCCACTTTGAACTTCGCGACTTCGTGAGTTGGAGCACCCAACTCTTGCACTCTCTTCTTGCGAAACCCCAAGATGCAAGATCCTGAACTCAGACCTCTTGGGGATTGCACCAACCCTAATCACCTTGCAACTCTGCAAGATCCAATGGCTATTGGTTGTTCGCCACTTCTATCTCAAAGTGGCTCCATCGTTAATACAGCTTCTCCCATGGCTGCTTCTATGGCTTAACTCCCTCGCAAATCAGTGCGATTCAACAACCGATGACAATTCGACACTTCTCCATGAAGTCTCTCTGCTGTCAGTTTCTACTCTATTCTACGTGCGTCTGGACGTACTTTTTCGACAACCCAGATCTATTTCACTCCAGCTGATCTAACAGTAGTTGTAGCTCCTCCTTGAACATGCACTTCTCTTCCTTCTCCTTGGAATACTTCTTAAGTATCAAAGGTCTCGACCTTTGCTTCTCTTCTACGACCTTTGCAGCTAAGGCTCTGTGCACAAAATGGCACTATCCTTCCCAAGCTTCTCTTCTCTGAGACCGTGAAAGATTTCCTTGACCTTTGTGATTCCTATAGGATCTGTGTACACAACAAGGTGTTGCCTGTCCTCCTCAGATGGATGACTGTGATTCTCTCGTGACTTCGCCACCTGCGAAGTCAAAAGACTTCCCTCTATGACTCTCGATGTTCGAATCCCCGATATGGGTGATTTCGCGACATGTGTCCTCCCTCCAACAGACGTGTCCTCCCTCCAACAGACGGCTCAGGTTCTTTCACTATTTTAGGAATTCTGATGTCGAGTGCTGAGACTCTCGTCCTCCGAATTCTCGTCCTCTGGACTCCCAAACTCCCGAATGCTGAAATCCCGATACAAACTCCTTCTCGGGACTTTCACTTTTGCTTTTCTTCCCGTGAGGTTTAAACCTCATGCAATTCTGGACAGATCCAACATCTGTTGGCTATTTAGACCGAGATCTGATGGCTCAGACCTGTCTCTCCATTACGTCGTTCCTAAGCTGCCTGGACACGAATCCATGGTCTATATTCTTTCACGGACCTTGGGGATCTATGGTCCCGATTTCTTCGCTACTCGTGAAGATAAAGGAAAAAGGGTTAAGGCATTTAACGCCCTCGTTTATTCCTTCGATCTAACGGTCGTGAATGACCACAGATCTTCCAACAGGATCTCATCCATTGATTGATACTTATTCTTCGAATCCTCAAGGGATTCTGTGACTTCTACGCCTCTGCAGAGTCTTTGCACACAAAGTGCTACCTCTTCTGAGCTTTTCAAAAAGGGTGTCTCTATGGGAAGATTTATCCAGGGTATCACCTGAGACAGATAAGGGTATAGATTTCCCAAGAAATGGCTTTAATTCTGAATTGATTCAATGTGCATATATACATATAAATCTATTTATAAACATAAGCCATGCGTGGCCCTTCCATTATAAGCATGCAACCACCATTTCTGAATCAAAACACTACACAGGCAGTCTTATACTCAGACCATTCATAAAACTGCACAGACTATGAGCATATATGTTAGCATATGAATTTCAAGGTGCAAGATGTCAAACACTTATCAGAAATAACACCAGAAGTGGGTGCAACTACTGAGAGGGGTGCTCATTTCCACCCAACCGTAGGCTCAGCGATTCCAATAGGATTTACCACTAGCCACCCCCGAGCTGAGACCACGATTCTACGAGACTGCGTCTCTATTTTCCAGTGACCGAGAACGAGGGTTACTCTCCCCCTTCTCTGTTATCACTCACTCTGTATTTTCCAGAGTTCTCTTCTTTCCCTCACATCTGCCTCCTTCTCGCTTCTCCCTCACACCTTTTTCCTCTTGCGAGGTTGCGTGTGGCATGATTTCCCTCACACTGGTCAGGCTTGATGGCTCTACGGATGGGCAATTCACCCCCCCCACCAACCCCATCCCTCATTACTCATGAGGAGCCATTTACCTACCAATCCTGGTGAGTTATTTAATTTGGGGCCAGCGAGCCGCTCTTGGTTCTCCAGGCCAGTGAAGTCCAAATACGGTATTGGTTTCGGTGGAAGTTAACGCCACCTTTCCAGGTTCCTTCCACCACCTTTCTTTAGCCATCGTGGTCTCTTTTTCAACATATCCCCTCTCAACAGTCCTGTAATATATATTCATAATATTATTCACATTCATCGACCTTTTTCACAAGGTCCATTCACGTCACACATTCACATTTTTGGGTTTGCCACAGTTCTTGGCCAGTATAGTTATTTTTACAAATTGGGGGAAATAGGGTGTTACAAGATGCAAGTCATTGGATCCTCAAGGGTTCAACGATTCGAGGATTTTAGTTCATAACTATCTAAGAGTTAAGAAACCCTGAAGCTCTGAAGTCCCAGAGTGAAGGACAGTCATATATATAGCGATTGATCAAGGACTATTAGATCTTTGAGCCTTCATTCTTTGAAGGTTTGGTAATTCATAACTTAGATGAATTTGATTCGTGATGTTAAAGGTTAAGGAACTCTCGTAGTCCTGAATTCTAGAGTAAATTCTAACTGTCAGTTGTTGGAAAGACATAAGCTATAGATCTTTGAGTTAATTAGGATTCGAAACTTCGGTTAGTTTAAGAGGTAACTAGTAAGGATTAATAAAATCCCGAAGTTACAAAATCCTAGAATAAAGGATAACCGTATATCTATCTACCAATCAAGGACCGTTAGATTTTAGAGCCTTCGTCCATCGAAGGTTCGGTAGTTCGACACTCCAGAGGAAGTGATTTGTGGTTGCAAAACGATGAGGAACTCCTGGAGTGGACAAAAACCGTTGATCTAAGGAGGAGTGTAAGTCTTCAGATCTACGATCCCTTCGGTGGTTCGACGATCCAATTGAAACTGTCTGAGTTGTGAAATAAGAGAAAAACCCCAAAGCTCGAAGTTTCGTAGTGGATTTGCACCGTATATTCTCACTTGGGGAGGTTCTCCACCGGCCGTTCGATTAAATTCATAATCGTGAATGAAGGAAATTGGAAATATAGGGTTTACTTACAACTCCCGGTCAACCTCGCTTAAGATATAACTTTGAAAATTTAAAATACAAACAATGTAACCATTATTCATTGGCAGTAGTTGTAATTCAAAAATCTAACTCTGAACTAATATTCGTTGACAACAATTACAATAATTGGCCTTTAGGATTTCTAGTGATTCTATAGTGACCCTATCAGTCTAACATACTACTACACTAGTGCCACAAATAAATTCAGACTATAAAAATACCAGGACCAATGAAGGTGATGTAATGAATATGCCCTTCAAACTCTTGCACTCCTTCCTTTATTTCGCTTGCTAATCAGAGAGACTTCACCGATACCTCCTAGCCAATTCTAGGGGTACTCTTCTTCCCCTTTAGCCCCTCTAACCTCAAAGGGGCCACACACAAGAAACCAACAATAATATCTCCAATACTTGCCTTGCAAGGAAGAGCTTCCACTCTTTTCACAAGCTTTGTATCCCAACTCTCACAAGTACAACAAAGTACAATAAAAGTTTTGCATCATAACAATGCTTAGAAAATCAAATCCCCTTTCCCTTCTACATTATTTGTTTTTATATAAATTTCTTCATTGAAACATGTCCTCACGTACAAATAATTAACTTTTTAGTTGATTTAATTTGTATTATTCACTCACACACTTGTCACACTCTCCCCAAGTTACACCAATAATTGCCAATTTTATTTTATTTAAAAAGTCAAATCCCCTCACAATCCTCAATGTTTTCCTATTTTCAGTCCTAGGTGTCCCTTTGTTCCACAGATTCTCATTTAATGAGTGTCTCCTAACTAGATCGTAGTTAGAGTTTAATTATAAGTCTGCTTCTAGTTAGACTAGTATAGTTTGACTCGAGATTCTATTCTATATACACCCAACCTCTAAAGTTATTATTTATTTCTATTTAAAAGTTCCTTTTTATTAAATTCATGCACACATGTACATTTTATCCAATCTTTAGATTTTTCCCACCTTTTCCTAGAATTAGATTTATCCCAAATTTAGTATTTTAATTAGTCCCCAAATTAAACTTAAACTTAGGCGAAAATATTAGACTTAGGCTTAGACTCTTGTTAGGATTTTCAATTAGTAATTTATTGTTTAACTTATTATTTAATTTAACAAGGTCTAATTATTTCAATGTTTTCTACGCCACCTAGATTTATTGACTCAATTTTAATTACGCGACGTGCCCTTCAAGACACACCTCCATGCTCCAAGGGTGCTACTCTCCTTAGACTTGTTTTGGAAGTTGTCCAACCCTTGGATTCAACACTCCACTCAGTCGACCTTGTGAGAGACTAAGGGATTCTAAGGAGTAAGGACTCCTCCTTATTGCTCACTCCTTATAAATCATTGTGAGCGACTGTCTCAGTCCGCCTTCACGACATAGTGGACGTTTCAAATTAGATAATTGTTAACCTACAGTTTAGACCATAGTGAGAGTGCTAGTAGGTTGTGATAGGGATGATACCACACCTCTCCCTCAATGTATGGTTTCTGTGCATGGCCCCTCTACTCCTTATGTGACTTGGATTTGCAAGCATCATAAGGAGTGCATCCACTGACAAAAACAATGTCAATAATTCCATATACATAAATCATCCTAAAATCAATCATACATCATATGTGCGTAAATGAAATACTCAATAAGTACAATCCACTCCCTAGCTCAATCCAGAGTCTAAGGGAATCCATCGATGTCATCAACATCCTTAACCTATCATGTGTCTTGCACACTCAGGATGACTCGTCAAAAACATTTGTCAATATGTATTCATCAATACAATCAATAAGCCATAACACCTCAACATCATCATATATAACCCATAATATAGATGAAATCACAATGTATCATACCTGGATCACTTGCACGTAACTGTCCTAAAAGAATAAGTCAATAACAGTGTGCTCAATAGAGTGAGATGTTACATACACCCCTTCTTATTCTAAAACCCATCCCAAAGTTTGTGCAGTATATAAAAGCAAGTAAAGAAATGTATCTAAAACTGATCTATATGTCTAATCTATCAAACAAGTAAGGAAACTATTGAAGCATCTCAAATGCATCCTCCTAGGTAGCCAAGTGTGGACTATAATTGTCTCACTGGACCTTGACCTGATCGACTGTTCGACATTGTAGTTGTCAAATGCAATGGTACAAAATGTGGATTGGATCTGCCATGAGAGCACCCTCATATGACACCTACAAGGAACTCATGTCAATAACATGTGAAGGATCACTAATATAATGTCTCAAAATATATACATGCAATACATCGTGCATAGGCTTCAATGAATCAAGCAAGGTTAGTCGATAAGCCACAGGTCCTTTATTTTCCACAACTTCGAAAGGTCCCACAAGCTTAGGAGAGAGTTTAGCACCCTTTACAAACTTGATTGAACTCTTGTGCAGTTTTACCCGCAAGAATACTCTGTCTCCAAATTCATAACTGCGGTCAACATGATGTGCATCAACATAACTCTTTTTCTGATATTGTGCTTCTTTAATCCTGTGTCTTGTCGATTGCATTTGTTATTCCATTTCTTGAATCACTTCTGGTCCTACTAGAAGCATGTCCTCAAGTCAATTCCAACTCAATGGTGTCTGACATGGTCGCTCGTAAAGAAACTCAAATGGGGCTAGTTTAATCGTACTTTGATAGTTTTTGTTGTAAGCAAACTCTACTAGTGGAAATAATTCTTCCCAACATTTCTACTTGTCCATTACATACATACGAAACATATCCTCGAAAATCTAGTTTGTTCTTTCTATTTTCCTATCTTTCTTTGGGTAATAAGCTCTGCTAAAGTTTAGTTGTCTTCCCAAAGCCTATTTGAAACTGGTCCAAAATAGTACTGTAAACACTAATCCTCGATTGGATATGATTCTTCTAGGTACTCCATGCAACCTCACAATCTCACTGACAAATACTCTTGCTATGTATGGTTCCTGAAACGTCGTATGCACTATAATGACGTATGCACTCTTTGTCATAGTTTCAACTACCAAAAAAATCGAATCATGTCTCCTAGCCGTTAGTGGCAATCCAATGATAAATTCCATCGAAATGACCTCCCATTTCGATTTTGGAAAAACATGTGTCTGTAACAATCGTGTTGGATGTCTATGTTCAACCTTCACTTGCTAACATTCTAGACATCTTGCCAGATAACTAACTATGTCTTCTTTCATTCCCTTTGAGAAGATTAAAGGCTTACGATTTTCCTTCATCTTCGTGACTCTCGGATGAGCCATGTAAAATGCTCGATGAGATTCACTTAAGATCAAACTTCTTATTTCATTTTTAGGCGGTACATAAATTCTTCCGTTAAATATCATCAATCCATCATTGTCTAATGAATAACCTTCATACTTCGATACCATCATGGTGTCTTGTCCAATGTTATCTTTAACTTCTTTAAACCAGTCATCATTGATTTGCAAGGTTGGAATATTTTCTTGAAGATTCGTCTTAAGAGGTAATACCGAAAATATGCATGGTCTTTGATTCAACGGATCTGCCACTCGATTCACGGTTCCTTTAATATAAGTAATTTAAAATTTGTATTCGCTAAGTAATTTTGACCAATGCCTTTGTCACGCGTTCAAGTCACTCTTTGTAAAGATATGTTGCAATCCACAGTGACCTATCTTTAATTTGAATTTTCGTCCAATCAGATAATTTCTCCAAATTATCAAGGCATATATAATTGCTAATAATTTCAGGTCATGCATTGCGTAGGTCTCTTCATGATTTCTTAATTTCCTCAAAATGTAAGCGATCACTCGACCGTCTTGCATCAAAAATCCACCTAAACCTTCCTTGGATGCATCTATGCATACCAAGAATTCCTTGTCCATTTCAGCAAATTTTAGTATCGACGTTGTTGTCAACAAATCCTTGAGATTTTGAAATGCTTCCGTGAATTTCTCAGTCCATACGAACTTATTTTTCTTCTTTTTCAATTCCGTGATTGGATTTTCTATCTTTGAAAAGACTTAGATGAATCTTTGGTAATATCTTGCTAAACCCATAAAACTGTGTACTTCTTGTACATTTTTCGGTGTTTTCCATTCCATAATAGCCTCCACTTTCATTGGATCCACAACGATACCTTCACCAGATATGATATGTCCCAAGTAATGAGTCTTCGACTGGTAAAAGGAACATTTCGATAGTTTCCCATACAATTTGTTTTCTTGTAGACACTGTAGGACCAATCTTAAATGTTCATCATGCTCTTATTTCATCCAATAATAAATAAATATGTCATCTATAAAAGCTTGAACAAACTTGTCCAAGTATTCACAGAACACCCCATTCATCAAACTCATGAATACCCTTGGGGCGTTCATCAATCCGAACGATAAAACTATAAACTCATAGTGTCCAAATATCATCTTAAAAGTGATCTTACGAATGTCTTCCTCTTTAATCCGTAACTAGTGATATCTTGACCTCAAGTCAATCTTCAAAAACATCGTCTCTCCTTTCATCTGGTCAAATAAATTGTCAATCCTTGGCAATGAATACTGGTTCTTGATCGTAGCTTTGTTCAATTGGTGGTAGTCAATGCAAAGTCTCCAAAATCCATCCCTCTTTCTCACGAAAATAACTGGTTCACCCCAAGGTGACACACTTGGACGTATAAGTACCAAGTCCAACAATTCCTACAATTTCATTTTCAACTACCACAATTTAGGCATTGCGATCCGATATGGTGTTCTCACTATCGGTTTAGTTCTAGGTTTCAAGTCTATTGTAAACTCCAACTCTCTTTCGGACAATAAACCTGGTAAATCTTCTGTAAACATATCTACAAACTCTTGCACTACAAGAAGGTTTATTAATCCTTCTTCCTAGCCCCTTTCGTTTAATGCTAAGGTTGGATATAACTTGCATCCCTTGCGCATACTCTTTTTCAATTGTAGGGAAGAAATAAACCTCAAGGACACTCCTTGGTTTCTTCCTACAATCACTCTACTTTGTCCCAAATCATCTTTCAAACTTAACCGTTTCGTCTTACAATTAACTATTGCATCATGCGATTCCAACCAATCCATACCAATAACTATGTCATAATATCCTAAGATCATGACATAAAGATATATCTTCATTACAAAGTCTCCCAAGTTAATGCTATAGTCCGTAACCTTTCCTCCAACCTTTTGTTTGGAACCCAATGCAATTTCTATGTATCTGATCTTGTCCTGCTCGACTACCTTTACCTTAATTCTCTTCAGCGTTTCACTAGAGATAAAGCTCTATGTAGCACCTGGATCTATCAATATATTGAAATTTTGGTCTGTGATTGTACTTGATGTCTCTAGCATAGTGGATTGGTGATCATTCTGGCGGTTTTTCACCACTGCATGTATCATGTGGGCCTTGCCTAAATATCCAGCTATACTGGGTCCTAATGATCCCTCCGCTCTGACCTTCCCAATCGGATAGTCTCACTAGTAATGTGGACCAGCACATATCCAACATCCAGTCTTCGATCCAGTGCTCCTGGTCCTTGAAGTCGAATTTGTTGGTCTAACACTCTGTGATCTCGGTATGTTCTGCTAAACATGCCTAATTTGCTGTTGGTACGGATGATGTTGTTGTTGTTGTTGTGCTCCTCTATAAGGAGTCCTCTGCTGAGGATTCTATCATCATGGTGTTGTGAACATAGGTCCCCTGGGCGTATCTCAATGCCCTGAAGTTTGTCTGGCTAGTGTCTGATGCTGCTACGCTCTTGGTGTCACCTATACAACCTATTTAGAAGGAGTCATGCCCTAAACCCTGTCGTTCATCTCTTCCTGAGCTATGATGGCCTTTTGAACTGCATTGTGTAATAACTGAGTTATTAGTATCCATACCTTTGCACGAATGTTGAAGTTAAGGCCAAACACAAACTTGTTGACCTTTAAATTTTCTGTGCCAAGATGTGGAGCACATGTAAGTAGCTCCATAAATCAAGCCTCATACTCTAGCACCATACAAATACCCTATCTCAAGGCATTGAACTCATTAAGATGACGCTTAATGAATTCCTTGGAAAAGTACCTCTCTTGGAACCGTTCCTCAAACAACTCCCATGACACATCTTTGACAACCATGTTTAGTTGAGGTAGGATCATCTTCCACCATAGAAGAGAACTCTCCTTCACTTGAAACACCTCCATGCATAATTTCATGTTGGAGGTGTAATCATAAAGTGTGTAGCACATTGCGATATTACAGAACCATGCCTCGGTGGCTAAGACGTCTGTGGCACCCATGAACTTGAGAAAATTCACTTTCTCGAGTTATTTGTGTATACTACCACTACCAGATGGAGCGCGCTATGAACCCTCATTTGGTATAGATGCTCTTCCCTATTAGAGACATTTCTTGTAGGGGGGCTAGAATGCAAAAGGATGGGTTAAAAACCCGTTTGTCCTAAGTTCGGGGTGCTAATGCGCCCATGATTAAATGAAAGCTACGTTTGGACGGCAGGGATCGCTGTGCCCGGATCAATGGCGCAGGTGGGATTCCAGACTCCCCCGCCTTTCTACCTTTAAGTAGGGGGGGGGTCCGTAATCCGGGGCACACCTCTTCAACGGACCAGATCAGCGCGCC
>SNQJ01S0000619.1:116575-147167 GCA_010110895.2 Picea sitchensis
GGCCTTCAACACTTAGGCTCCCTGGCCTAACAAAACTCATAAGCCTATAGCTTATTCAAAACTTGGCTCACCAACCTATAGAACATATTTACAATTCTTTACATATAACATGATCTGCAATGGGGCTCGGCCTTGGGGACACTACAGAAACAATACATGATATCATAGATTCTCGGTAAAGGAATCATGTACTTAATGATAATTTT
This sequence comes from Picea sitchensis, assembly GCA_010110895.2. NCBI lineage: Eukaryota > Viridiplantae > Streptophyta > Pinopsida > Pinales > Pinaceae > Picea > Picea sitchensis. Next base: position 116,782 of record SNQJ01S0000619.1, read on the forward strand.
ATTAATATCCCGTGAATATGTACAAATCCTCCACTCACCATTATTTTTCAGTGTCAAAATTGTTGGTACTGCACAAGGAATCAAACTTTCTTGAATTAACCCTCTATCAAGTAACACATGAACTTGTCTATTTACATCTTCACTCTTTGATGGAGTCATTCGGTAAGGTTCTTTATTTGGAAAAATCGACCCTAGTACCAGGTCGATCTGGTGTGATACTCTTCTCAATGGAGGTAGTCCTGTTGGTAAATCACTTGCTACAATGTCCTTAAATTCTTTCAACAAGTGTTGAATCTCAACTAATATAAAATCCCTCTTCTTCGTCTCCTAAATCCGTTTTGGAATTATGGCCAAACAACGATCACTATTTGTTTTCTCCCTTAGAAATTCCTTAGCGGAACATAACATTATTCAACTGTCATTTCCATGAAGATTCTTATTGTTACTATTGTTCATAACTTTGTTTTTATTGTCTATATAATTTTCTAACATTGGTACCAACTTATAATGTTGACCATCCTTGACAAATTCATATGAATTTTATCTACCATCATTGAATACCTTTCTATCAAACATCCACGGCCTCCTAAGTAATGCATGACATGCACCCATCTCTATCACATCACATAAAACTTGTTTGTTGAAACTTCCAATTTGGAAACCCAATAAACATTGTTTAGTCACAATGATTTATTGTCCCTTTTGCAACCATGAAACTCAGTATGAATTGGGATGTAGAATGATTTTCAATTTCAATTTCTCCATTACTTTAATGGATACCAAATTTTTTGTACTCCCACCATCTATGACGAGATGACAACACTTATCATGAATTTTACATTTAGTTTTGAACACTCTCTTCCTTTATTTAGGTTATGTTTCCTTCCTTGTCTCAGGGTTGAGTGTTACACATTATTTTCGTCACCCCTATGACCATTAATGATGTAAACCTATATGTTTCCTTCAAAGAGGTCAGTGGCCTGAATTCCTGAATAAGGAAGGGAGACGAACTTTTCCTGAGAGAAGTTGTGTTTTCCTTTGTAAAAACCCTATTAAAGAGGATTTCCACGGGCTTCTCTATACACAAGGTGCCTAAGTGCCTGATTTCCACAGTTTGTACAAAAGTTAGGCTACGGAGTTTCCGTAGGATGCACTATAGCTAGGGTGCGGAAATTCCTGTACGTGGGAAAAAAAAGCATCTTCTCGATGCTTCTAGAAGGAGAATATTCTATGGTGAGGTTGCCTCTGAACAGTTTGGATCTTACTCTCTTTCATGATTTAGTGGGATCATCCTAACCTCCTCACCTTATCCTCTTCAGCTTATAAAAGGAGAGGAGCTCTCATGGATAAAGTTAGATTGTCTTGTTATTGAGTTTTGTAGCTTGGAGTTTTTGGAGCGTGTATGTTGGCTTTGAGCTTTGCTTTGTCAAGATAGATTGTGAGTAGCTATCAAATCTATAGTCTCAGAATCCATGGATTAGAAGTGTGAGTGAAGCAAGGAACTGTTGGAAGGAACCTGACAACATCAAGGCATCTGGTTGTATCTTTATTCCACATTATATAATACAGTGGCATGTTTCTTTCTCACAAAATCATTCTCATTAATTACATGACTCCTTGATCACATGTATAATATTTCATTGAGTATACTATTGTTTCTTTCACTTTGGTTGGTTTGTGTCATTATAGATCCAATATCACAAGAGCACCGGAGCAGAGCAAGGAAAAAAAAGATATAAGGAAGTGATATTCAAATGTATGTCATTCATCTCTTGTTTGATAGTAAATTCGATGATTAGAGCTTAGGGAAAGCGCCATGTCCTGCCTTGTTTTTTTTTAGATCTAGGTGGATCTAAGGGGATTGATTTGTGTTCGCACTTAACAATTATCCCAATAACATTGATTAATGATATTCTCAACATTCATTTTTCTCCTTGATCTTGGTAGAGTACTTCCACGTTCCCGCCAACATCTACTACCGCATCTACTTCGGTAACTTGTGTCCTAGCTTCATTTCTTCTTGTTACGTCCTGCCTCTCTGGAAATTCCGATGCTTTATGACCCTCTACTCCACAATTATGACATGTAGTTACATCCTTACCATGGCCAAAACCTCTACCTATTCTAATTCTTCCTCCTCCTCTTACATGTTTATTGTTAGTCACCTCATCCTCCTTCTCAATGTTCTTAGTAGCACTTGCTCTGCCTCTGCCTCTAGTTCCTGTTCCTTGGAAAGTTTTTCATATTCTTCTATCAATATTTTATTCCACCTTTAAGGAAACCTACTGGGATTCATTTACATTTTGATATTAATGTGTACTCATATCATCCTGAATTTGGTACTTCATTCCATTTACACATCTTGCCACTCTTTGATACTCTAGTTACTTCATCCCTAACCCGAGTGACAAATTGAAGAATTATTATGTATATTCATGCACTGATGTATATTTCTGCCTTAGATTATGTAATCGTTTACCTAAGTTCTGTTGGTAGTCATGATCCAGGTGGATATTAGTTTCCACCCACCTCTTCCAACTAGCTCACATTCATTTTTTATCTTGATAGTTTATTTATAGCTTTTCAGGTTCTAAACTTTTGAGGTCGTTTTGAGGCCCTAAACAACGTTTTTTGGGCTCTCCAAAGTCACACTATAGATGATGTAAGAGTGTGGAGACATAATGTGTATTCGTCGGATATACCTTTCCAATGGTCTATCGTGTGCCTAAAATGGATATCATGCAAAAGTTACTGCCCTAGGAAGTTGATGTACCAACTTACCCCATCGGGGACCACATGAATTTCGGCGCTTCATCTCCTAGGGTTATGTTTTTGGATGTATAGGGATTTTTTATTACTTCTTTATGCTAAAAAGGATCATAGGAATCATTGTAATGCGCTCAGACAAATGCACATAACCGCCACATCTCTTCTCAGAAATAAGCTACCTCCATTCGAGCAAGATTGTTTCATTCTACATTTTATAGTTTCGATAGATTTCTTTATTGAATAGAAGTTAAGTTTTATTGTATTATGTTATTGTTCTCTATATATATGTGTTAATTTTATATATCTATGTTTCATTTGGTTCCACTAATAAATTTGGATCAATGGTATCAGAGTGGTCTTCTCTTCATTTATTTCTCTGTGCATGTCCCCAACGAGGTCAGGATATAAGCAATTGGGACTCGAACCAGTTGATCCTTTTCAATATCGGCCTCACTGAACCCAAAGAACACCCATGGGGGAAGAAAAGAGAGATGATGGGGAAGCATATCCCTTTGAATTGTTGCTTGAGGAATCCCTCATGTGACAGAGGAATGAGATGATGGATAATTGTGCGCAAATCGTTCGATGGTCGCCAACAGGTGACACATATTCCTCGAGCGGAGGTGCCGCCCCCTTCAAGGTACATATCAATTTTTATATTCCTATATTTGATGGTCAAATAGATGTGGATGTTGTATACAAATGGTTAAATCTTCTAGAAGGGTATTTTCATGTCCATAACTTTTCCGATAGAGAAAAGATTACATTTGCACTCCTTAAGGAAGTCAATCAAAAGGGTTCATTTTATGGTCCATTCTTAGTTTACTCACAATAATTTTAAAAAGTATGTTTAAACATATTTATTTTTAAAAATTTAATCAAATGACAATTTATTTCTTAAAAAATGATATTAAATTTGAAAATTTGATAACTAATTTTTTTAATTGCAAGTAACATTAAATATTACATTGGTGTAATTTGTTATCCTTAAATATATTTGGGCTTGTCATTAAATATTTCATTTTCTTGTGACATGTCAATGTACATGAACAACACCAGAATTTGGCCCTGTCCATGTACATGGATAGACCCGAATTTGGCCTTGTCCATTTACATGGATAGGCCCAAATTTGGCACTGTCGATGTAATGGACAAGCTCGATTTCCCTATGTATTTAATAAAGAAAGAAAGAGTAAATATATCCATACCTTGAGTTTTCCCTTTTGATATACCATGAATATGATATAAATTTTTACATACAGGTTTTCTGCCACCCCTGTAGATTTCTTATGGCCAACGACTCTGAGACCAAATGAGATATTATGCATATTCCTTTCTACAAATAGTGGTATAAAGGATGTTAATTATTTTGAAAAACATAAATATACTTCTACATTGTCTCCATGAGGAATTTTTAAGAATAATATCTATTGTTGTTTAAGAATAAACTTCACCACAAGTTTCATAAAAATATTGTGAATACAAGATTGTATTCTTCCTCAAACATCCCATTACACATCCTACCCATGTGATTAGAATATATGGAGTTGATCATGGGAGAAATTATCCTATTGTTGAGGATTGTGAAACCAAAAATTTGTCTTGTTGAACTTAAGAGACATGTTTATTGAGGATCCAACCCATTAACTTCCAACTAGATCCCTGCCAAGCTACTTTGCACAACTGAGCTTATTCACTCCTACCCTACCTATCCTACTTGAAAAGTGAGACTTATTTTCAATTATTTAGTGTGTTTCCAGTGGATCCATCTATCAAACAAGGTCACAAATGAATTCATGCTCTGATTCATAATAATTACTTTGACATGTACCTAAACATGAAGCACCAGCTGATATTCTTGATATGGTATCAAGAATTGTTGAAGAATTGAGTGTTTCTGAGGTTTGATGACTATATGCAACAATTATTCAATGTTATCATAGCTCTCTTGATATTATTCCCCACCATTCCTAGTTTGTATGTCTACCTCTGTCACATTCAATTGTTGATTGGTCTCTAGATTGCATACAATATCTAGTGATGTACTTTGTGGAAGTTGTTCAATTCCTGAATATAATGTGTTTTTTGGTTGCTTGATTTCTTCCAAATCTTCCTCTTCATGATGGTTGATCCAGGTGGATATTGGTGGCCACCCTCCTTTTCCAACTAGCTCAAAACAGTTTCTGGCAATTTTGGTAATTTACTATTTTTAGAAGTTTTTCGGGTACTAAAACTTCCGGAGCCATTTTGAGGCCCTAAACGACGTTTTTTGGGAAAACGAGGAGCAACATGGAAGTTCTTTCGATGTTGCTCACACAAAAATTGTTAGTCTTCAGATAGATATTTCTAATGAGGTATCGAGCACGTCAAACAAAGATCGTATGAAAAAGTTATGACTTCGGGAAGTTGATGTACTGACTTACCCAAACGAGGCCCACCTGACTTTTGGCGCTTCATCTCCGAGGGTTAGGTTTTTGGATGTCTAGTGTTTTTGGCATTCCTGTTTATTGTAAAAAGGCCTTCAGAGCCGCATTGTAACCATCTTAAGGCAAATGAGTGCAGCCGTCACATCTCTTCTCAGAGATAAGCCACCACCATTCCAACAAGCATGTTTTCTGCTGCATTTTACAGTTTTAGCTTATTTCCTTATTGAATAGAAAACCAGTTTTACTATATCTCTGTTATTTTTTGTTAAGCACCTATTAATAATTTGTATTCATTTCGTTCTTCTCATAAAATCCAGATCAGTGGGATCAGTGGGATCAAAGCAGTTTTCTCCTTGTCGTCTTAATGCATGTCCCCAACAAGGTCAGAGTACAAAGAGTTGGGTCTCAATATTGTTTCTCTTGAAGACAAAAGCTCTCACATGCCCAAGCGACCTCTCATGGTAGGAGAAAAGAAAGATGACAGGACATGAGATCCTTTCAAACTGTTGATTGAGGAAGCCCTGACGCAACAAAGGAACGAGATGATGGATAGTTTCGTGCAAATCCTTCGGCGGCTACCAACAAGCGATGCATCTTCTTCGAGAGGAGGTGTCACCCCCTTCAAGGTACAAATAAACTTTGATATTCCTATATTTGAAGGTCAGATAGACACATATGCTGTAGACAAGTGGTTGAATCTACTAGAAGGGTACTTTAATGTCCATAACTTTTTGAATAGAGAAAAGATTACTTTTGTGCTCCTCAAATTCATTCCCCATGTCAAATATTGGTGGGAAAATTTATGTGAGGAAAAGGAAACAGAGGAATCCTCATTATTTACAATCATGACCACTTGGGAATCCTTCATGGATTCTATTAAGGAACAATACTACCCCATCGAAAGTTATGACGACTTGTATACCAAATGGACCACACTGCGGCAAGAAAGAGACCAAGCATTGCCAGATTTCACAAATATCTTCCATACCTTGCGCACCAAGTTGGGTATCAAATATTCAGAGAGACATCTAGTGCTCAAGTATCGTGGTGCTCTGCATAGATACATCTAGACCGAAATGGAATTTCTGGACATCTCATCTTTGGGCATGGCCTACCGATATGCTGTCAAAATCAAGCAGAAGCTCAAACAAAAGACACGACAATTTGGGCCTAGGAACCCATCAGAAAAAAATCTAGGAAAGGGCAGCCCCAACCTACAGAAAAAAATACAGAGAAAAGATGGACATTATCAGGACAACCAGTCCAAGATGCAAGAAAAGAAGGACACCGGAAAGACAAAGAAAGATACCGGGAAGCGGTGCGACTTCCATAAGAGCCCTTGTCATAACACTGCTGACTGCCGCTCAAAGCAGTCGCTAGTGGATGAATTTAAATCCTTTGAGTCAGATGCGGGTTCTGACTACAAGTCAGAACCATAAAGGGGAAGACAGATCATTGACATAGAACCCAGTGCCACCGTTGTTACCACCAAGCTCCAACCTAGTGAACCTGACGAGCCAAAAGAAGGAGAGCACCTCTTCCATTCACAGATGTGGGTAAAAGGCACCCTGTTGCACTTCATCGTTGATAGTGGTAGCCATAATAACCTCATCTCAGCAGAGGTCATCAAGTGGTTGGCCCTGCCGACAATGCTGCACCCACAACCCTACAACATTGGATGGCTCCACCAAGGAAGTGATCTCCGCGTCAGCCAACAGTGTCGACTGTCATATGACATCAAGCCCTTCAAAGATGAGTTATTGTGTGATTTTTCTCCTCTCGAAGTTTGTTATGTTATTTTGGGCCAACCTTATTTATGGAAACGCCATGTTGTATACGAATCTAGGCCTTGTAGTGTTATTATTACTTCTGGATCAATGGTCATGACATTTTTTCCATGTTATATTCTTGGTGGTTGTTAGGATCTGTTCTTGAATTGAAACAATATTTGTAGTTGTTGCCAAGATGTGAGAGATTTGTTTGAGGAACATTCTTCCTCCAACCTATCTTGAATCCCTTGACAATTTTCACTGGTTTGTATACTCCTTGACTTGTACATGGACTAGTACTAAGTGTATTTAATATTCTTACACTAATATTTTTCCCACTAATTCATACTACTGAATGAAAATCACTCTTGCATCAAAATTAGCGTATCACTATTGAACGAAAAACACTCAATCTCACACTGCTGAAATGAAAGACATACTTGCTTGAAACAAAACCTAACACTGTTGAAATGAATCACTCTTACTTGAAAAATAATTTCACTTTGTTGAAACGAAAGCACACTTGCTTGAAAGGGAATAACAAGTTTTTGGAGGACCCCACTAAAATGGATGCATAGGTTCTTATCCGTCGTCTTACCATTTTTCCTCCCTCTTGTTGTGTAATTTAAAGGAAACCTACCTACCTAAGCTCCAATCCCTTTAGCACCTCCTCGGAAACGGTGCCAAAAATTGGTACAAATATATGACATATTATTTCGAACATTAAATTATCAACCTCGGGCTAGTAAGATTGTGAGGTACATGCATTATATGTGCAATACTAAAGCTGGGATATCATGGAAATACAAGAACTTAAAAGTAACTAAGAAACACACTTGCACGACACTATTAAGAAGCAACTACTTCCTCTCAAAATTGGAATGTTGTCTAGTCATTCACTGAAAGGTATAACAAAAGTCACACTAAACTTGCTCAGAAAGGAAATACATAAATATGAAATAAACTAGTTACAGATGAAATGAAAACACTCTATAATTTTACTATCTACAAATATAGCATTGCTCCATAAGAAGGGGGGCCTGCCTTCCTTGATAGCAGGCTAATAAAAACTCACATTAACTAGACCACAATAAATATTTTTATTCCAAACCCCAACTCTCTCTCTCTCTCTCTCTCTCTCTCTCTCTCTCTCTCTCTCTATATATATATATATTAAAACGAAATTACATTTTCTATCTACCTCTCTATTTCTATTTTCTTCAACATCGGGCCGTATATCCCCATCTTCATAGAAATGTACAAATCTATTATTCGATGGATTAAACCATCCACATACTATTCATCCTATCTTAATCTTAGAAACATAATTATAGATAAAATAACAAAGTTCATTAACCCATGACAATTACAATTAGATCTTCACGATCACATTAGTTGAGAATTGATTTGAGGAAATTATTAAGTATATTGATTTTATCTCATTCATATAAATGAGATCAAATATCTCATTTGACTGATGAGTTATCCAACATTCTTCCCTAAAGAGAAGGTTTCACTGGACCTTTGACCAATGATCCATGTTTCTTTATAATGACCTGGGCGTAAAAGGAGCAACACATAACCATCTTAGGATTTTAATCTTAGAAACCCATGTGCCCAATCTCATCAAAACACCTGAAGATATTTCAACCTTTAAAATCGCATATCGAACTCAACTCTATTAGCATAAATTGAACTCTGTGAACATGAATGCTTCATCTAGCACATGAACTATTCTCATCATTCACCTCCATTAATAAAATATAAATGGAGCAATACCAACCTCAAATATAACCAATTAGCCTGATAAACATTGCAAATGAATCAAATGTTACTCAACTCATAACCCAGTTGAAAATATGAACACATAAACCTAAATGGAGAAATATCAACCTCAAATATAACTAATTAACTTAATCATAGGCTTTAGATGGATCCAATTTGACAACCATTGCTAGAAGCCTCTTTGTTTTGGTGGAATGAAATCACTCCTCTTCTACACCAATTGTTTAATGTATTTGTCTTCTTGACAAGAACCTAGATTATTCATTAGATATTTAGCCAAATAACAATATCTTAACCCTCTTTGCTATAATCATGATTATTATTTTATAAATGAAATTATATATAAAAAAGTATTTGTACTCGTCAAATGATGGTGTATTAAATACAAGTTTCGAATGAGGGTAATAGAGGTAGCATTAAATGCAATTAATATATTCCTTTAATATATTGACTCCTCGATAACCTTTATGAGATCACCCTCTATGACTTTCTAAAACCCGACAAAAAATTCAACGGGAACACATTCAAACCAAGGCTCTTTATTTTTTTGAAAAAATATGTCATACCTCTGTGAGTTCATCTTTTGAGTCTTCCTCCAAAATCTTGAACATTAGTTTCCTCTTCATTCAGAAATCTAGCGAAAAAGGAAATCATTTTGAGCACTTCAACAATATTGGCTTTACTCTCTACCTTGCATAATTTTCCGAAAAGGTCCACACTTCCCTACAAAACATCCACAAAACTAGAAAAAACATCACCATCACTCGTAATATTTCCATATTATGTTTGCATTATTTTGATGTTTCCCAAACTAGTGAAAAAAAAATTGTATTTTATTCTGCGCTTTGTTCAAGCAAAAGATCTTGCATTTAAGCCTCAAGGTTGGCCCCCTTGGATCAATGAATATCTACCTTCTTCTTTGTTCTAACTGCTTGACTTCATGTTTTAAATATTCATTAGGATACATACTAATGCTTATCGACAAATATCTCACTTCTTCATGTGGCTCTAATTACTTGACTTCTTTTTTTAAACATTCATTGGGATACATACACATTCTAATATATACATTATATTTTGAAAAAAAAAACACTAATTTGAAAATCTCTATTTGCACCCTACTTAAACATAGTTTCCATTAAATGAAAACCCATCAATTTTGAAAACTAATTAGATTTCCTATATTTCATGTTCTTATATCATCTTCCAATTTCTTGAGCAACTGTCTCAAACTTTGTAAACTAGAAAATCTTTGTGCTTTTAGTTTTATGTGTCTCAAACTTTGTAAACTAGAAATTATTTGTGCTTTTAGTTTTATGTGGCCAATACCTTGTTATGAGAGATAATCATTATTGTTCATTGACATCAAAAAGAGACACCAACACTTACAATGGGTATGATATGTAACTCAAAAAACATAAATTAGTGTGATGAACACTTTTTTTAAAAGAGCCCCAACATTGAGAGAGCCTCCCTATTCATATTTTGATGCTTTGTCTTATCTTCGTATTGATTATTCTTTGTTCCATGGCCTCTTTTGCAAGTTGTTCTCATCCCTCTCCCAAATCTATGATGGTTGAGGGACACTAGTCCAAGATTTTATTATTCATAAACTTGATAATATTTAGTTGTGCCAATTGATTCATTACCTAATGCAATGCATATCATAGCTCTAAGCTCTTTATCCTAAACAATATCCACAAGTGTAAGTGTTTTTCATGGTAGATTATCAAATGTCAAAGTACACATTAGTGTGATATGAGGTCTCATTTTCTTACCTGTTGCACCATATCCATATTCTTTCATAATTTACCATGTACACCACTAACCCAATCATACCTAGCTCCCTTTGCACAATTGCTTGCTATTAGCCACCACATCATAAGGATGGGATTGGTGTTCTCATTTATCAACAACATAAATATAATATGAGTGCAAATAAGCATAGAAGCACAAAAGAATGCTTAATTCCTTTTAAGGCTGCTCTCTAACAATTTTGAACTCTTCAAGAAATTTTATGTTATTTTTCCTCAAGTTTCAATTTTATTAGATGCATTTATTAAAGTTCTTTTAGTAATTTGCAAGTTAATATATCCATGAAATCTTAGGATAGAAAGTTAAGAAGTATTTATTGATATTATATAAGGTACTATTCTTTACCTTTCCTTCATATTTCATCACCATCTAGGCTTAACACCTTGGCCAGGTGTCTTAGCTATTAAATAGTAAAATACAAATGGTTATGATTTTCCTACTTCTCCTTATTTTCAAGGAAACATTAAGGTTTTCACTTCATTTGCATCTCGTTTAGGACACCCCATACTTCATAGTACATAGTCACACATATAGTTGTTAGTTTATTCAATATATGCCTTTCATTCTTTGAAGTTGTTATAAATGTGTATACCTTCAAATTGTTATATATTATATTTTCATTTTATGTTTCTATACCTTATGTTTTCACATTCACAGATTTTCAAAGGATAGATCGAGGAGAGATATTGAGACATGAGTCTCCAAATATGCCTCGCAAATGCTCAAGGATATCAAATGAAGTAGGAATAGGAACCCCTTCTTCGAATGAGACATCGAGGACGTCGAAGACCCCTATCTCAGCAAGGCATCATAGCTTAGGAGGGGTAGCTAACGACCAAAAACAATCTAGTCAGATGAGGCGATTATTAGATGAATCGGTGAATAAATCAACTAGGCAGAGTGCTCGAAATAGAGCTATGGATGTATATTTTTTAAATAGGTTGCACATAAATACTCCAACACCGGAGAATGTAGGGAACCCATCACATCAACAAAATATGTTTGGTAAATTTATTTTGTTTTTGTATTCTTTTGTGTATTTTTTGAACTCTTCAAGAAATTTTATGTTATTTTTCCTCAAGTTTCAATTTTATTAGATGAATTTATTAATGTTCTTTTAGTAATTTTCAAGTTAATATATCCATGAAATCTTAGGATAGAAAGTTAAGAAGTATTTACTGATATTATATAAGGTACTATTCTTTACCTTTCCTTCATATTGCATCACCATCTAGGTTTAGCACCTTGGCCAGGTGTCTTAGTTATTAAATAGTCAAATACAATTGGCTATGATTTTCCTACTTCTCCTTATTGTCAAGGAAACATTAATGTTTTCCTTTCATTTGCATCTCATTTAGGATACCCCATACTTCATAGTACATAGTCACACATATAGTTGTTAGTTTTTTCAATATATGCCTTTGATGCTTTGAAGTTGTTATAAATGTGTATACCTTCAAATTGTTATATATTATATTTTCATTTTATGTTTCTATAACTTATGTTTTCACATTTACGGATTTTCAAAGGATAGATCGAGGAGAGATATCAAGACATGAGTCTCCAAATATGCCTCGCAAATCCTCAAGGCTATCAACTGAAGGAGGAATAGGAAACCCTTCTTCGAATGAGACATTGAAGACGTCGAAGACCCCTATCTCAGCAAGGCATCGTAGCTTGGGACGTGTAGCTAATGAACAAAGACAATCTAGTTAGATGAGGCGATTATCAGATGAATCGATGAATAAATTAACTAGACAGAGTGCTCGAAATAGAGCTATGGATGTAGATTTTTTAAATAGGTTGCACATAAATAATCCAACACCAAAGAATGTAGGGAACCCATCACATCAACAAAATATGTTTGGTAAATTTATTTTGTTTTTGTATTTATGTTTATGTTTTATATGGTTTTTTTTTATGGTTTTGTTAAATGTTGTAATTAGTTTCAAATGTGTCTTTATGTAGAGGATGAGTTTAATGCAGGAGATGATAATGAAACAGAGAGTGGTTATCATGTAGAATCCAATGTTGGTGAAGAGGGTGAAGGTGGATTAAGGGGACGTTATCTAGAAACAAAATATTACACACCTACATCCACATATTCCTTGGATGTTTGTGATGAGCTTACTTGGGAAGGGTATGCTGAAGAAATGACCCTTGAATGATGATCAGGTGTTAAAAGTAGGCTACAAAATTATTTGAGGTTCTTGGATCTCCCTTGAGAGAGAAAGCAAAGCTTGGAGATTGTTTTTCATTATTTGTAGAACTTTATGGATGCATATCAAAATATGGGGCCAACGACCCATATTTTCGTCGATTTGATGAGGATACATGTCATAAGTGATGGACACCAATAAATAGGAAGTAGTAAAAAGTAGAGTTTGAAAAGAAGATGCAATTTATATGTGCAATTTCAAAGAGGGTCCAAAGAGAAAGATGTTGAAGGTGCAATATTTTAAGCACCCCAACATAGCAAGACATATTTATCATAGAGTTTTGGTAGCATATGGGAAGTTGTCATGGAATGATGAAGTTACAAATTACTTTTCTAGACCTTTTTATGGACATCTTTTTATGGGAATGCACCCTATTTATACCAGCCTACCATCCACATATTATGGGTCTGGTAAAGGATGAATATATGTTCGGAAATGGGAATATCGAAATGCATCAGTATAGAGGCCTAAACTACCTTTGGTATCTTTCCCAACAGGGGCTTTTGTTGTTGATGTTTGGACAAGATCGAGAAGACATTCTCTTAGAATAATAATTAATAATATAATTATTGATTATTAAATATCATATATAATAAGTAAATGACAATAATAAATAGTTATTGATTATTTAAGGGATGCATCCTTTCATGGATGGCCACCACATGTTACCCATATATGGAACACTTATCATTGTAATAATATATCAAACATATCTTATATGAAGAAAAACAACATGGTATCCGAGCGAGACTAGGATAACTCCCTCACAGGAGGGCCCATGATCCTGAGAGAAAACATTGTAACCATGGCTCATGAAGTTCACAGAGATTATTGAGGTGCATGTGTGGAAAAACCTCCTTGAGGACCGTGGATTATGTAGATATCTCTATAGAGAAGGGGACATCCTTCACCATGGTAGTTTTCCATGGGAGGTGAGGTGCAGGGAGAACATCCAACAAAAGAGGAGCAATTGGCACATCGACTACATCATTGATGGATACCAATGCTACAAATTACTTTTTCATGAGGCTTCCACTGCCACCAAAGGTCATCTAATCCAAGAATTGGAGGGGATTTCAATGATTATGCAATGACAAATATTCTTAGTCAATGGAATATGATGAAATTGTCATTCCAATATTGGTTGTTATGGAACACAACTGAACAATTATATAAGTTTCTTTGTTTGAATTTCAAATTATTTTTTGTTTGAATTGCACATGATTTGCACCACCAGTCCGCCTTACACACACGATATGGAGAAGCATTGTGCAAAGTTGGATCCATTGATCGCTTGATCTAACTCAACGAAATCTGTGATTTGATTATTTAAAGTCTGTGAGAAGGAAAAGGATCTATAGAAGCTAGTCAATACCATCTATTGCGATCTCATCAATCTATTGATTCCCTCCTCCTCATGAATAAATATTACCACATGGTTTTGTGGAACATCCTGGACATTGGAGTCATTTCATAGATCCCATAGGTGATGGTTACAAGGCATTCATGTGTATAGCACAAACTATGACTCTCACACTAGTTAAGAAGAGAGGAAAACGGTGGTGCATGTTCATGTGCTCGCTTCGAGAACAGAAGGGGAGCTGAAGAACTAACATTCCCTAGAGTTTGTGAGGTAGGGAATTGACAAAATCGTCTGGAAATTAAGGATATGTCAGTCATGGTGTGATGATGTGTAGTGTCTCTGTGAGTGGGGGGTCTCCCAAAAGAGGCTCATGGAGTCCAGAAATAATTTTAGATTCACCATGGGGGATGGTCAAACATGAGACTTACTCTTTCTCTCTATTCCCGGATCACCTAATGATACAAAAACCAAAAAACTTTGTTGAGTGGTATGATCTGTTGTGTTCCCTACTCACGGACCTCTAGTCAAGGTTACTCTAGAGGCATTATTTGATAGAAATATGGAGCACAAGGTTTGCAGCCTACACATGTTGGGAAGAGAGTTTAAAGAAGAGAAAGTCCATGAGTCAGATCATGCTAAGAGGATGCATGTTAACAAGAGAAGTATGTGGCTTGATATATGCACCATGCTAACAAGATATTTTCAGTTGTTGGTCGAAGTTTTATTCTGTGATGCGGGAAAAACCATGAGGTTGGACGATAAGGCCATGAGTGGATTTGTTGAAGGAATAAAGAACGAATCCATCCATAGAAGATTTTGTCAGTGAAAGAAGTCATCAATTGATTGTTCATAAGTGTGTTGGAACAATTGTGTAGGAGGGAATGTAGACTTCCTCCTAACATGCCTCAGATGGTCAAATGAAGGAACCAAGACATTGGTTTCAAGAAGAAACCTTGATATGTCTTGGGGGACATTGGTTCCATGAGGGAGCCTCGATGTGTCTTATATATGTTTTAGGAAGGGATCAAGAGGGAGTACATGGTTCCTTATAACCCTCAATAGAATGGGGTTGTAGAGAGGAAGAATAGATCAAAATTTATCTATATTTCTGTGGGCAGAGGAATCCATGAAGGTAGTGTATGTTTATAATAGAAGTTCACATAAGAATTTGAGGAACATGAATCCCGAGGAGGATTTAACCAGATTGAAGATTGAGGTTAGAAACTTCAATATATTTGGGTGTGCAGTATACATTCATGCACCCAAGGAGAAAAGGACCAAGCTAGACCCTTTAGGAAGAAAGGGTACATTTGTGGGGTACAATGAGTCTTCGAAGACATACTAGATCTACATCCCTAGTCAGAGACAGATTTAGGTCAGAAAAGATGTTACCTTTGAGGAGGAGGTATCCTTTAATATATATAGAGGATCTCACGTGGAGATTGATCAAATTGATCCAATTGATACCATTTATATTGTAGATCTAGTTGATGTTCCCAAAAATATTGCAGTAGATCGGAAGAGACCTACATGGGCTCATCAGACTCTCAAGGAGGCATAAGGATTTGTATCTCCTCGTGGTACCTTCCCAGTGAGAAAGAGACCTCAAAAATATTCATGTTATGTCACAGCTATGAGCCACATCATTCTTTTTGAGCCTTCCTATTATGAGGAGACATTTTCTCTTGTTGCTTGATACACTTCTATCTGGATGATTATTTCCCCTATAACATCCATGGGTTGGAGAGTACATCAAATGGATGTAATGACAACCTTTCTAAATGGAGAGATTGAGGAACAAGTATACATCGAGTAGCTAGATGGTTTCGTGATACATGAGAAAGAGTCTCATGTGTGCATATTGAAGAAGGACTTGTATGGACTCAAGTAGCCACCTCGAGATTGGTATGCGAGTATTGATGGACACCTAATGATTTTTGGGATTCAACAAAAGTGTTTTCGATCCCACCATGTACTATAAGACTGTTAATGGTGAGTCCTTAATTTTTGTCCTCTACATTGATGATTTATTCCTCATTGGTACAAAGATCCTTATTGTTGAATGCGAGTAAGCATTGGCCTCTAAGTTTGAGATGAAATACTTTGGTATGATGCACTACTTCTTGGGACTAAAGGTTTGGTAGATAATTTATGAGATCTTCCTAAGTCAGGGGAAGTACACAGTTGAGATATTGAAGAAGTTTGGGATGTTGAACTTGAAGCCCATGGCTACACCAGTGGTCATGAATCTGAAGAAACTAAGTGTGTCTTCTTCCGATCCTGATGAAATTGATCAAACTCTGTACATATAGTTGATTGGATCATTGATGTATATGGTTAACACTAGACCAAATATTTTCTATGTAGTGAGTGCACTTGGCCAGTTTATGAGTCAACCAAGATAGACACACTAGATTGTTGTTAAGTATGTGTTGAGATACATATGAGGCACATTTGGACATGGTCTAAGATATACTTCCAGTATTGATATGATATGGAAGGAATATATTAAATTTGATTGGGTAGGGAGCGTAGTGGATACAAAGAGCACCTTCAGGTGTTTCTTGACTTTGGGATCTTCCATGGTTTCCTGGTGTAGAAGGAAACACAATTTTGTGTCTTTGAGCACAACAGAAGTAGAGTACATTGCATTAAGTATGTTAGTTCATGAAGTAGTCTGGCTTCGCAAGCTCCTTGATTATTTATCCAAACATGTGTTGGATACCTCCATTATTCATTATGGTAACCAAAGTTGTGTGAATATATCAAAGAATATAATGTTTCATGACAAATAGAACCACATTGAGATCAAGTACCATTACATCCAATACATGGTGCAGAGGAAGGAAGTATTGGTATTGTACCTTCCTACAGATGAGCATGTTGTTGATGTTCTTACCAAACCAAGATGAAGTTCAAGTACTTCCATGACAGACTTGGCGTGGCAGAGAATGCCTCCCTCGCTGAGAGGGAGTGTTTATGTTAGTACCTTCTTGAGAAATTTTCCATATCATACTCCTCTGTGACTAAGTTGATTTGATCTGTGATGACACTTATCTAAGAAGGGATAAGTGATACACTTATTTGAGAAGGAATAAGTGTGTTTGGACTTATAGCCCAACGTCCCTTGTGGAGATCACATGAGGACACTTCCCATATGGAGAGAACATAAGGACATGTGAAGGGAGTTGACCATTGACGTCACACACTATGGGAGTTGGCCCTAGTATTTCTAGAGGGTGTAGCCTCTAGAAGTCCACATGGGAGTGCCATGTGTGCCAAACATTCTCTAGATCACACTCCTTTGTGAATTGAGTTGAGTTGATCTATGAGAATTTGGGCTTATAGCCCAACGTCCCATCTGGGGATCACATGAGGACATGTCAAGGGAGTTTACCCATGACATCACACACTGTGGGGAGTTGACCCTAAGTGTTCCTAGAGGGATTATCCTCTAGAATTCCACATGGGAGTGCCATGTGTGACAAACCTTTTTCTACTATGGTGGTTTTGTACCACTGGCGGAGAATGCATGTCTATGGAAAGTAGTTTTGTACTACTATGGAAATATACCTCCCTAGCTAAGAGGGAGTGTTGATGTTTCAACATCGGTCAGAACTTCTCCTAGATTGGGTTGCAGAACAAGGGAGATATGATACATTTATCATAAAGGTGCACTTGTGGTGAATGGGCCCAGACGTATTCCTTCCTTGATCATGACAAGGAATAATATGGACTCGAGTTTCTTGAAGTACTTTCCACATGTCAGTTAGCATCAGGCTAACATTCACTCATAGGTGTGCACTTGTGGTGAAAGATCCTAGTGTGGTCTTTGTCCTAGTCATGGTGATTTGATAAGGAATGATAAAGATTCAAGATGCTATATGTTATTACATGCGGACCCAGAGTGAGCCTCATCTCATAGAGAGTCAATTTGGCTAAAAAAGGAGAGCCATAGAAGGAGTTTCTCCTAGGTTTAGGTGGGAGAGAAACGTCTCCCAAGATTGGCATACAAGTTTCATGAGTCTAGGGTGAATTTTGTATTCTTCAGAGACAAGATTGGAATGATGCAGAATGTCTCCCTTGTTGAGAGGGAGTGTTGATGTTTGGACAACATCGGGAAGACATTGTCTTAGAATAATAATTAATAATATAATTATTGATTATTAAATTTCATATATAATAAGTAAATGATAATAATAAATATTTATTGATTATTCAAGGGACGCATCCTTTCATGGGTGGTCACCATATGTTCCTTATATATGGAACACTCATCATTATAATAATATATTGATCATATCTTATATGAAGAAAAACAACATTTTCATCACATTCAAAGATGCGATCTACATCAGATGTTGGAAAGGGGGCTAGGAATGCAATTAGAGAAAAATTTGAGTCACTTTTTTATGGTGTTGATGTCGGCTTAAAATATCAGAGAGATGAAGCCAATTCTTGGGCCAATTTTTTTATGAAACAGATGAGGAGATAAGTTCCATGTCCATTGAGGATATACTAGAGTATGAAAAAAAATTCTTCAATTGTTGGAAGGATTTGATTCAAAATGATGAACCAAACACTGGATTGGTATGTGTTACAGTTAGTAAAGTTTTCATGCATTTGAGGATAGCTTTCTTGCAGTTCTAGATCTAGACACATATCATTGTATCTTTAGAAATAATTTATTTGTTATCTTCATTAATCACAATTTAGACATATGTTAAATGAATTGCCATTAAATATGGGACTTGATTCATTGAGTTTAAATTTGGATGTGATGAATCAGGTATGTGTTTAAAAATATCCATATACATGAGCACTTCAATGTCCAATTTTCATACCTTGTCAAGAAGAATCAATACACACGAAATTTGTGTTTTGCTATTAATGTGAACACATTGAACTCTAAAATTCTTAGTTGCATTGTTCACAGATTCCCATTCCATCTCCCACTACTTGGGGAGGCTTGTCGTAATTCTCATTGGGAGAGTTTGAAGAGGGTGGGAGTTCACATGTATAATTGCATGTTGAAAAGAATTTTAGTTATATGAAAATTGAAATGTCGTTTAAATTATTAATTTAAAAGAAAAATGTCTTACATTATATAATTTATTGAATCTCATGGTATGGTGGGTAAGACCATGTCTCAACCAACTATGGAAATGTCATCCTCTTGTGTGTTTGATGAAATTGAGGTTAGCACATTACAGGTATTACATATTTCAAAATTTAAAACTATGATTTCATGTGTTAATCATTTAATTTTAATTTTCAAACAATTTTTTTTTAGAAATATTAATTACGTAAGTACATTCCTTTATGTATATGTACAAATTTCAAATTTGTTATAGAGAAATGTGGAGAAGAGAGTGCCTGGGACTGTGCTTGAAGAGGATGTGGAGAAGATAAAGTCAGATACTGGGCTTGAGGAGGATGCATCCTTACCTGAGAAGGATGTGTACATTGCACATTTGTGAGTTTTAGTTTGTTTTTTTGCTGGGATTTTAATATATAAGTGTACAAGCTTATTTGTGTTGAACATGTTTTTTTTTTTTCCGACTTTTTTCAAATTTTTTAGTTACATTACAAATTGCATATGATGCAAAAATTCTCTTCCATTTTTTTCCCTTTTTAAAGATCCATATGCACAATATAACTTTTTGAGTCCCCTTTCTTTACATCAATGGTTTAAAATATGCACTTAGGATTTACACAAAAATAAATTTATTGGATCAAGTTAGTATTGTTGAGCTTTCACATCAATCTACAATTGTTTGATGCTTTAGTTTAATATATGCTTTATTTATGCTTTAGTTGAAAAATATAAACATGATAGATACCTATTCCTCCACATGAATTGTTTATATAATATATAGCTACAACTTCTAGACACAAATACATGTACTATCTTGTATTTTCCTCACTATTGGTGCTTTCACAATAGCTTACAACTTTTCAAGGATTTACTTAGTAGTTTAAATATGTACTTGTGGAAAAATTGATGAACCCAAGATAGAAAAAATTATGAGGATTATAAGCATGAATGTTATCTTCACTAAGGGTTGACATCAATCTACAATATCACTCTCCAATGGTTAACATCAATGAAAACCAACAATCCATAGCAATTGTCCATCAACGTAAGCCAACTATCTAACAATCTCCTCCTTTGGCATTGTTGGCAACACCAACATTAATGGAAACACTTATTCAAGATAACATCCATGCTTATACTCCTCATCAATGTTTCTATATCTCCCCCTTTGACATCAATGGAAAAGGGTATCTTCCTTTGAAGTTTCTCCCCCTGACTGAACTCTCCTTGGGATTTCTCCCCCTGTCTACATGCCTTTTATTTTTCTTTGTGTGTATAAGCCTTTGATTACTCTCTCTCCCTTCATATGAATAATATCTCCCCCTTTGAAAAAGGATATCACTCTGAAGTCATATCGCTCATTCTTCCCTTGTGACAATGTCTCCCCTTGGAAACATGCCTATATTCTCTCTCTCCAATAATTTACCTTTGCATATGATAAATCTCTCTCCCTTTGTCATCAATGGAAAATGTGTCTTTCCATCCGGGGTTTCTCCCCCTAACAAAACTCTTCCTGAAACTAATCTCACAAACTGAATTGTCCTATTTATGGTTCTTCCTCATGTACATCTAAGACATATAAGATAAGCATTCAAAACAATTCATTTTGGAGTAGAAATTACTCGTAGTCTCTGGCGAAGATACTCAAAGGCTTCCTGTGGAATCGGTTTTGTAAAGATGTCTGCCACTTGTTCTTTTGTGCCCACATATTCAACTTTGATGTTCTTCTCTACAACCTGTTTCCGTAGAAAGTGATAGATTGGAATGTGCTTCATCTTGGAGTGAATCACTGGGTTATTTGAGATATTTATGGTGCTTTTATTATCACAATAGATTGGAATGGGCTCATCATACTCAACCTGTATATCTGTTAGAGTTTTTTCCATCCATAGAACCTATGTACAACAAGTTGTTGTTGCAATATACTTTTCCTCGGTTGTAGATAAGGATATTGATGATTGTTTATTGCTTAACCATGATATTAAACACTCACCCAAGTAGAATGTTGCTCCACTGGTGCTTCATCGGTCATCAATGAAACCTGTCCAATTTGCATCCGTGTAGGAAATAAGTGATAGATCCTTTCCTTTTGGATACCATAATCCAAACTCTTCTATTCCTTTGAGATATCTGAAAATCCTCTTCACTGCTAATACATGTGATTTTTTTGGTGATGCTTGAAATCGTGCCACCTTTCCAACTTGTTGCATTACATCAGGTCTGGATGTTGTCACATATACTAATCTACCAATCATTGACCTGTATTTCCTCTGGTATGTAGACTTTGAAACATCATCTTTTCTCAACATGCAACTGTTTTGCATAGGAGTGGTAACTGGTTTGCAATCTTCCATTCTGAACCTCTTTAGCATTTCTCTGATATACTTAGTTTGAGAAATAAAAATTCATTAGTTTCCTTGACATATCTGAAGACCCAAAAAGAAGGATAGTTCTCCAACTAATGACATTTCAAATTCATTCTGCATATCCTTTGCAAATTTCTGGCTTAACCTATCATTAGTACTTCCAAAACAATATCATCAACATAAATTTCAATTAATAAAATATTACCTTGAGTTACCTTGATGTAGAGGTTGTTGTCTACGCTTCCTTTCAATAGTTCGTAGGGAGTTTTGTCATTGTTGTTGCTGAGCATTAATCTATTTTGAATGTGAAATGATGTATGCACTGCATGTGTCCAAAAAATATATGTCAATTTGGAATCCATTAGCATTGTTCGAGACATTTCCTATGTAATTATCATCCATTATGATAATGTTCCTTTGTCTCTGAACCACTCTTTGAACTAATCTATGAATCCATTCTTTCATCCACTATCATATATCTATCCAAACTTGCTAAGTGTTCTTACGAATCCATCTCTGTCAATATTGTCCAAGACTCTACTTGCAAAACTGTCCATAATGTTGACCCATTTATCACTATACTATCATGAAGTCTTGATAAATATATCAAACTGTACTTCTGTTAACTGATTTCTCTAAGTCTGTCTTCTCAAACTCTCCAAGCTACTCGAAGGATCATGGTTCTTTGGTCTGTCACAACTATCACATAGAATCCCCCTGTCTATTATTCATATTAGTTGGAGTCTCTAAGCCAAATGGCTTAGAACATTTCTTACTCTAATGTGTATTCATCATCATCTTCATTAGTAGATTCATCATCATCTTCATTGGCATATTCATTATCTCTCTGAGCTATAACTTCATTCTTTTTGTCTGTGGATTCATCTTTCACTACAATGCCTGAAAGTACAATCTCTTGAACTTGTTCCTTGTTTACTTGTCCTTCCTTTATTTCAGTTATTTTCCAAACCTTTCTATATCTTCCATCTTTCTTTTTCTCTTTATAATTTTCTTCATCTCCTTTTATTGCCAATCTTGCAATCTCTGATACCTGGTCTTTGTTCACCGGTTCTTCCTATTTTCTTATCCATACTTTATTATATCCGATATTAGTGTTCTCTTTCATGGAAGTATCGATCATGCTTCTACAATCATTGGTTATGTGTCCATAGTTATGACATTTGTAACACTCAATGTTAAGTGCAACCACATAGGCACTTATTTCTTGAACATTTCTTTTATAATCCATGA
This sequence comes from Picea sitchensis, assembly GCA_010110895.2. Lineage (NCBI taxonomy): Eukaryota > Viridiplantae > Streptophyta > Pinopsida > Pinales > Pinaceae > Picea > Picea sitchensis. The sequence continues at coordinate 139,643 of SNQJ01S0000619.1, forward strand.
AATCTGCAACCTTATGTCCAAAATTAGTACAATAAAAAAAATGACCATAAAATAAATTTGCATACCTGGGAGTGAATGATCTTCTTTGTGGTGTAGTCCTTCTGAATTTTTTATTTGAATGATCATGATCATGATTGAATCTTTTTTGTGGCTTTAACATGGATGGTATTCTTGAATATGTATCTTCAATAGTTTTCTTAGATTCTGGTTGACCATGATTCCTTCCTTTGAGTACTTCTTCATAACTATTTATATTTTCTTCATTCTTCTTTTCTAGCAACCTAGAGTGCTTCTCTTCATTCTCTATAACTAATGTGGATGTTTCTGTCTCTTCAACGTTCTTGTTGAGCTTGATGATTTTACTTCTCAATGTGACAAATTCTTCTTTAAGGTTCTCAACCTCTCATTCTCTCTTCATTATCTAAGACTTCATGACTTCTTATATTCTTTTTGATTCTTCAAGCTGAATTTTTAATGTGATTATTTCTTCTTCAGGTCCTTTCTCTTCTTGACCAAAATCTAGCTCAAGATGGTTTAGATCGTTAGTTCTTTCCTTAAGATGATGTATCAATATCTTCTCTCTAATTTATGCTTCTTCCTTCTGTGCTTCTATGTTGATTTCCAAACACTGATTTTGATATTCAAGATTTTCTTTGATCCTTCTGGCTTCTTCTAGCTAAGTTCTTAAGTTCTTGATGACCTGCTAGGCTTTTTAAAAAATGCGAACATTTTCCTTTTGTTTCATCAATTCTTTCTTGAGTGAATTGTTTTCTTCTCTTAGTTCATCTAAAGCAATAATCAATTCTTCTTCATAATTGTCTTTCTTTTCAATTAGTTTTTTTGTTTCATTTCCTTCGTGGCATTCTATTTCAAGATGTCCATATTTTCAAAATTAAAGAAAAACAATATATCTTTGGTGATTATGTACTCTTCATCTTCTGAATCTGCTTGACATGGTGAACATAATTCTTCTTGATTTGTATCTGCATCTTCTTTGACATTTTTTGAATCTGTGATGGGTGAAGAATATATGTCATGTAACTTATCCCAAATTTCTTTTGATGATGAAAATTTACCAACCTTTTCTCTTACCCGATTAGGTAATCCTTCCTAGATGAAATCCATTGCTATTTTGTTATTCTTCTTCAATTCCTTCTTGGCTGCAATCTTTTCCCTTTTTGAACTATCATATCCTATAACAACTGATAGCCAAATATAATGTCCCTGTTCCTGTAAAAATAATTTTGTCCTTATGCTCCACATCTCATAATAAAAACAATTCGAACTATTAAACATTGGTACTCCATTCTCAGAATAATCCACGATCTCCTTCTAGTGGTTAAATTGTTTCCTAAAGGAACCAACTCCGATCCAAATTATTGGATTACTGAGAGAGGGGGTGAATCAGTAAAAGATCAATTTAATGCTTTTTAACCATATAATCCAAGTGTTATATCCATATAGCAGTATCATCCAATAATTGCAGAGTAAATAAGAAATGAAAAAATGTACAATCATAGACATACACAATACACCAGTGTTTTACGTGGAAACCCAAAGCGGGAGAAAACCACATAATTCTTTTTCTTATATGTCTTGAAGAATTACATTCATTGGAAGCACCAAATTCCTTTGTTTTCCAGTTGCAACTGAAAGGAGGCTCTAACCCCCTAGTTTCTCAGGCTACAACCTGAGAGAATCTTCAACTCCCCAATTCTCTGGCTATAACCAGAAGGAGGATACAACCCCTTATGTTCTTTGGCTACAACCGGAAGGTGGATACAACAACCTTTCCTTTCCCTGTCCAACCACCCTGACGTATAAGTAGAATGATGGAACCACTTTCACACTATCATTGTGAGATATACTGCTATAAACCTGTACCAATCAACCTGTAATCAACCTGTAATCAACCTGTACCAATCAACCTGTAATCAACCTGTACCATAAACAAGTGTATCAACCATGCACCAACCTGTACCATAAACAAGTCCATCAACCATGCACCAACCTATACAAAACCTGTACCACGAACAAGTGCATCAACCATGCAACAAACCTGTAAAAAAACTGTACCATGAACAAGTGCATCAACCATGCACCAAACCTGTACAAAATCTGCACCATGAACAAGTGCATCAACCATGCACCAAACCTGTATAGATAACTTGTAAAAACTACTTGTCCAAACAACCTATCACAACAACCTGTCTCATCAATATTATCAACCAAATCAGATCTACTCACCAAGATCAATCACAAAGACAACTCTCAAATATGTGCATCTAATAATATACCAATACAAGTATGCTACATCATCCATAAACCATGTGTCAACAATACTACTAACAAGTGTCTCAAACCATGTACCAAGTATGTACCAATCATGTATCAACTACTCATTAGCTATGACTCATCAATATGTACCAACATCATCAACTATTCACCTCATGTATGTGCCAACTCATCAACTACTTGTCTCAACCATGTACCTAACATGTACCTCAACCAAAATCCCTCATCATTTTCATCATCCAAATATTATTTGTAATATGTAATATACTTGGTGTATACTGATCCACGCATACCTACAAACTAACTGTAACTTTAACAACAAAGTATTATCATTTTCATCAAACTTTGCTTTGGTCTCGCATGACTAGTTTTTTGGATTGGTCAACAACCCTAACGTGAAATAATCATAACTATGTTTTTGTAATGAATAAAGATCTGAAAATGGTACGTGTTAACCCGGTGTGTGTTCTATGCAATTCCTCTATGTGGTACTACTTGGAACCTCTCGAAAGGTTTATCGAAAAATGACATACTGCTATTGAATTATGGTATTCTGAGAGAACTTGTGGGGTTCCCCTCTGAATATTTACTGTGGATCTAAAAATGTTACAAAGTATACTAAAGGCTGTACTCTAACCAATTTCTTTTGTATTACTTAATTTGGATCCGTTATGGAGGCGTTATGATGTTTTTACTTTCGAAACACTGTTGTTTTGGAGACGTTATGATGTTTTTACTCGAAACACCTGTTTTAGACTAGTTTCAGGACTAGCCAAAAACCCTATTTTCCATGGAGTGTAACTCCAAAACTGCAATGACCCACAAGCTAGAATTTGTTCCACAACTACTTAGATATGTTTAATCAATTTCCTATCAATTTCATGGTTTGAATCATTCTATAATAAACGTTATTGCGAAAATGGTGAGATGACATGTAAATAACATACCTTAGAAAGCATCATCAAAAGAATTTATCCTCCCTTGAATTTTGGCCTTCTTTACTTCACCTTCTCTTTGAAATTTGGCTTATACATCCTTTGGTTATCTCATTCACCTATAGATATTCAGTATTCTCAAGTGGGATGTAAAATGAGAGAGCCTTGCCTCTTATTTATACTGTCATGTAGCTTCCTCAAGGGGTTACCTTTTAACCATCTTAACCCACTTTCCTTATTTTAGGGTTAACCAACGTCTAACCACTTGTCCAATTAGTAATTTATCCATTAAATTTATTATTTAAATAATTTATTTTGTATCCAATTTGACTTATAGTACACTCATCACTTCACTTTACCTCAAGGGGTTACCTTCTAACCATCTTAAACTACTTTCCTTATTTTAGGGTTAACCCACTTCTAACCACTGGTCAACTTAGTAATTTCTCCATTAACTATATTATTTAAATAATTTCTTTTGTATTCACTTTGAATTATAGTACACTTGTCACTTCACTTTATTATTTACCTTCTAAAATTCTCTTAAACCACTTTGACTACTTTGACCTTTTGGGACTTCTAGATGACTCATGAGGGTTCTCCAACTTCACATGGTCATAACTCTCTAACCATGAGGATATATGTGAAGTTACACATACCACTGGAAATGGAATGACATGTAATATCCATATTGAATAGTATTACCTACAAATATACAAAAAATCATACCGTTATCCATCAAACAAGCTTGGGTCCATTACCCAAACCTAGGTTCTCCAACTTCACATGACCATAACTCTCTAACCATGAGGAGTTATGTGACATGTACCATTGGAGATGAATCTAATATCATGTCCATAGGAAGAATAGTCTTAAATTCAAATATATTAAAAATCCTACCATTATACATCAAACAAACTTGGGTCCATTACCCAAACCTTTGTGCTACTGGAATTCGCTACCAGACTTTCTCCAAGGGTTGACATCAATCACTAAGGGTTGACAACAATCTACAATATCACTCTTCAATGGTTGACATCAATGATAACCAACAATCTATACCGAGTTTCCATCAACCTAAGCCAACTATCTAACAATATCCCCCTTTGGAATTGATGGAAACACCAACACTGATGGCAACACTTAGTCAAGATAACATTCATTCTTATACTCCTCATCAATGTTTCTATCTCTCCCCATTTGACATCAATGGAAAAGGGTATCTCTCTTTGGGGTTGCTCCCCTGATTGAAATAACCTTGGGGCTGCTCCCCCTGTCTACATGCCTTTTATTTTTCTTTGTGTTTATAAGCCTCTTATTACTCTCTCTCCCTTCATATGAATAATATCTCCCCCTTTGACAAAGGGTACCACTCTGAATTCATATCGTTCATTCTTCCCTTGTGGCAATCGCTCCCCTTGGAAACATGCCTCGACTTAGAATCAATGTTAAAGAAATAATAATAATTTGATAGATTAACACAATTTAATCAATTTAATCAAAATTAGAGATAGATTACCATACTCGAATCATATCAAAATTGAAAAAGTTCATCGTATATTTAGTTAACTATCATCAAATTTCATTGAATATTTAACAAAATTTCACTGAATATTTAATAGATGAAATGTTAAGAACACAAGTAAAATTTTTCAAAGAGGTCTTAAGTTTAAAGTACATATATATGAAACAATTTTTAAATCACAACTAAATGTAAAATACAATGTGTTAAATGAAATTTTATAATGGACATTTAATTTACATATTAATCATAAATACAAAAGTTAAAAATCAAAATTATATTTAAGTTAATTATAAATTAAAAAAATAAATTGATATAGAAACTTAAATTATGAACATGGCATTGGAATGTAATGAAATGGACTATTTTTAAAACATTGTGAGAAGTTCAAGGGAAGGTTGAAAACCACTTTTTTTGGTTCCATATATGTACACAGACATCAAGGTCCAATGTGAAGCCTTTTGTATCAATACAAATCAATATATGGATATTGAATTTACATTGGAACTATGAGATGGGCTATTCTTAAAACGTTGTGAGAAGTTCAAGGATATATAATTTATATGATACAAAAACAATAGAGTATAAATAATTTGAACTTAATTTATGTGATAAATTAAGAAGTTCAAGGGTGAAAACAACTTTTTTTTTGGAGTTCCCATTCACGAGTCTCTTCATTTTCCCTATGTGCACTAAAGAAACATTAGTCTTGATGTGATGAACTCTGACAATATATTCAACCCCATCCTTGAAAAGATGATGTTTATTTTCTTTTCGATAGAACACATCCTTCCTATAGAATAGATATGGACTACCCAAGACAATTATGCAAATATCAAGAGGCACAACATCTAACTCGATCTCATCAAAGAACTTATTTGTTATTGTAAATCTAATCTTACATTGTTTTGTTACATTCAACTTAGCATCGTAACACACCCAACCTAATTGATATGGATTTTTGTGAGGTGTCATATTCAATCCCAATTTCTTAACAATCACTTCATATATTGGATTAATTTGAGATCCATTGTCAAATAAAGTATCTGACTTAGTATGCTTGACTATAACTTTGACATGAAAAAACTCACTTCTCTTCTTTTGATCAATATCACTTTCAATTTTGGTGGATTGAATCGGATAATTTGAATTGATAGATGATATATATTTTCTTCCTATGGCCATGATCTTAGATTCATCTATGAAATCTAACCCTAGATCCCAATGAACAGATGAAAAAGTTTGTTGCTTCCTTTTATCCTTTAATTTTCTTGGTTATAATTCTGGATGCATCTTCCAACACTGTGATTCCTCATGTCCCTTTTTCTTACAATGGGAACATGTACGTCTTCCCTTAGATTGATTCATTTTGGTTATTTTTTACTCTTCCATTTACCTTTTGGTTTCTTTTCGAACTTGAATGACTTCTTATCTTCACTCGCATGCTTACCTTTACTAGCCTCTACATGTGTAACTTGTACTAACACCTTATCATTGTTAGTATGGATAAACATTATAATAGTGTGATTAAGATATGAGTGCATGCCACCAATAGACTTCAGAAGAGTTTCATGAGTATACAATGGAATTCTTAGTGATAATGCCTTCTTTTTAAATTCTTGTGTATATCCCTGAATATTCTGGCCTTTACCTTGTATTAGATGTTGCCACTTGATTGTTGTCATTTGCGTATGTGTCAGAGGATAGAATTGTTTCCTTATATCCTTAATAAACTTATCCTAGGAAGAGATTACTTTACCCTTTTGAAAAACATCAACTTTCATATTATTCTCCCACCATATTAAGGCAGTGCCACTTAGTCAAAAGAAACTAACAATATATTTGTAGCCTCTTCAATGATGTTTTGAACACTACAATATACCTCTATTGGCGTGATCCAATTGTCCAATTTCTCGGCATTCAATTATCCATCATAGATCGGAAATTCAAAATTGACATCCAATTTTAGTAATGACAGACTATGATCATACTTCTTAGAGGAATTCTTCTGTCGAGAATAATTTTTACTCATTTCATAAGAAACCGATGATGATGATGGTGAAGGGGGCTCTCAAGCTCCACCACCTTCACCTCCTCCTTCTACTTTTATCGAAGATTCGTTGCTTACAAGATTTTGAATTCTTTGTTCTAACTCATATATTGTTTCTTTTAATAATTGAAGTGTAGCTATGATCTCTTCATGAATCATGGGTTGATATTCTTCTTCTCCCTTTTCAGAAGCCAACTTATGTCTTTGAGATCTCTTTCCAATCTCAGACTTATAACTTGCAAGTTTTCCTTTACCAAGTTTGAGTTTGGGTCTTGTAAGAATTCAATTACAAACACTTGTTAAACCTTCTCTCATACCAACTTGATCCAACAAATCCTTATATGCTTATTAATATTTTAATACATAAAAACATCTACTTGATCTTCGAAATAAAATGATCTCTTGACTAAATGAAAATTACATGTGGAGAAATTATCTACCAAAATCCAAATTAATGATAAAATAACTTGAAAAATAATTAATCTTCAAATGAACAACAATAATGAGATCACATACACAAGTTGGAAAAATGGAGTTCACCCAATTTGGGCTACCTCTCTGGGTCCACTTCCAATAGAGACCTTCTTTTATTAATGCTCAAATACTTGCATTTTACAATGACATTTTTACATATTTCTCAAATGCAGAAACAAAGGGCACCATTGGATTATTGGCGAAAATTCATGCAATATGAGTATAAAATTCTCGAAATTCCGTCAAGGT
>SNQJ01S0000619.1:157852-189343 GCA_010110895.2 Picea sitchensis
TATTCATGGTAAGGTTGAGACTTTCCTTCCACTTTGTTGCTTTATTATTTTGTTTGTGGAAACATAAAATTATGAGACTCTTTCATAGTTGCTTTTGTACAAACAAAAAGTAAGAACATTTCATTGAAGTTGGGAGGCTTTAACTAACATGAATTCTTACTCTTAAAAAGTTTTGACAACTAGGTGGAAAAGGTTAGGTTTTGCGCTAACAATGTAACCAGATGTTAAATATTGCATATGACTTGTCATGTGTTGATATAAGAGGGTGTATGCTTTTGAAGGGATTTCGATCTTGAAATTTATCATTCATTCAAAACAATGAATTATTGCTTGTTTTAACATGTTATTTATTTTGTGGATGTCAATGTGACACATAGTTGACGCTTTTGGAAGAAGAAACATCGAGGAGATTTGAAAGGTTGAATCATAAGATAGTTGAGCAAGACTAAATTTAGCTGCAATAAAAATGGAAGAAATGAGGAATAACTTGTTGGAAGAAGTTGCAACTCATCTTGAGAAGGAGAAAGGATGGGCTCTTTCTGAAGAAAGAATGTAGGAAGTAGTTTTGATAGGGAAGGGTTAAAATTCAGGAATAGATTTTCTTGATACATTATTTTTCAATTTTTATTTTGCTAATAAAGCATTATTTCTAAGATATTTTACAAAATTAAAGAGAATTAGAAGAAAATCTCTTGAACAATGGTGGGATAAAGAATGTTATATTGAAAGACAAGAGACATAAAAAAATAAAAACAACAACAAGAATAAAATAAAGTATACATTTTTCAACTTAACAATATCTAAATGATTAAAAAAATTAGATTCCTCCCAAAAAAAAATAATATCATCATACAACCACCTTTTGTTGTGATTTCTAGTAATTAATGATAGAACCAGACTCATATAGGAAACCATATCCCTCACCTAGTATCTTGTCCCCTTTAATATTAGTATGATTTCTTGGAATTTGTAGAAAAACCACGTGCAACAGAAATTATGCATGGACTAGATCTTCTACTCTGATTCTATTGTTTCTTAACATGTCTTATTTCATTCTTTTTTAGGTTTACCTTGCATTTGGACAGAAAATGAAATTAGTATTATTATAGCATTTTAGGCTTGATCTTTGAGTTAGGGAGATTTTCTCTATCGTAAAAACATTTAGGTACAATCCTTCTTGAGAGTTTGGATATAATATTTGGGTATGAGGTAATCTAAACAATTATGAATATTTATGTTTCCATGAACGTCAATAGATTATGGATGGTTCATAATGAGGGAAACGTCAATAGATTATGGATGGTTCATAATGAAGGAAGGATTTAGATATAATAATATTATTTCTTGCTCAATGTAATATCCATAATTTCGATGTCCAATCTTACTTTCTTATGTGACATGTAGAAATATAGGTAGAATACATGAGAGAATAGAGATAAAGAATTGAAAAGCACTACAAAGCTGATAACAAACAGACCTTGTAATAGAACTAATTGGATATTGAGACCTTTATTTAGGAAGATAGAAATATAATATTATTCCTTGTTCAATGTAATATCCATAATTTTTATATTTAACCTTACTACTTTTTTATATAAAATGTAGAAATATAAATAAAATACATCAAAGAATAGACATAAAGAAATTGAAAATAATTGTAAAACTTATAACAAACACACCTTGCAATAGAAGTGATTGGAAATTGAAAATTTTGATTAGGGAAGTATATATCACCCAATGGAGGTATAGATATATATGAATTTAAATTTATATATATATATATATATATATATAAAATACGATCATAAATCTACCTTATTATTGTAGATATATGAATTATGATCTATAAATGTATTTTATTTTTTTAAAAGATTTTTATATTTTTTAAAGAGTTATTATGTAACTTATCTATATTAAAATTTTATTTTTAATATTAGAAGATATTAAACGTTAAACACAACAATGGAGACAGGTGAAGATATGTTCAAACGTTAAACACAAAAAATTTGGTATTCGACTTGAGACAGGTGAAAATATGTTCAAACGTTAAACACAACAATTTCGACTTGAGGTGAAGGTATGTTCAAACGTTAAACACAACAATTCAAAGCATTTTTTCAATTTTTTAAAATATGAAATGAGTTGGTTTGACATTTGCGACCTCCACACCTAGTAAGTTCCAATTCTATGGAGTACAACCACATTTCTCTTATCGCAACTACTCTAATGTTCAACAACCTTTGCCAGAAAAACTACTATAATGCTCAGCAACCTTTGCCAGAAAAAACTACTCTAATGTTCAACAACCTTTGCCAGAATTTGGTGCAGTTTTCAACCTTTGCCAACCATGAGTGCAGTTTTCAAATAACTCGGGGACATCAGACATCATTGTTATTTATTGCATGTTACGAGCACGCAGAAATTTTATCAACGTATTCGATGAAACAAAGCAAAGCTTCAACGCATTTTATTTTCAGAAAAACCATATACAATCTAATACTGGCCGGCCAAGCCGCCTTTTCATAGATTCTTCAATGTTTCTCGATATAAAAAACCATTATATTCTATGAAATAGTCACTCTATATCCACTTATATTCAAAACTAGTTTTTCTCGTGGAGATTTGGTCTGTTAACCGTTCAAGCTGTTGGATGAAGTCGTGGATGTAACTCTGCTGGCGCCCAATATTGGCCACTAGAATATCTCTGGCCTCCACTGCTTTCCGTCTCATGCTCTTCCCCTCCTCTCCCGCCATTACCATTTTCACTGCTTTGCATATGTTCTCTCTGCTAAAAGAGCCATCGTTTTCCCTTTCGATCTCCATTCCTGCCTTCAATTCTGTCGTTATTTGGCGGGCATTCAAACCTTNAAAATGAAGTTTCTTCTTCTCACCGTCCATCCTACCGATAATTTCTGTTTCTATTTGTTTGACTAATCGTATCAGAGATAGATGGCGGATATCTGCAATTTGCCTGCCCATCTCTAATTTCTCCATCGTATTTATAGATTACAAGAGGGGCTTGCGTTTTAGTAGTGAATGAACAATTTTCAGGCAGTCCGATCGACAGAGCAAGACAAGACAGCGTGAGATGCTCTGGTTTTTAGACAATCACGTTGAAGGCGAATATTGGAGTACAGTTAGATTGCTTAAGTCAAGTAATAAGCACAGCGCTGTAGATGATTTAGGACGTTTGACGTATATATCTATATATATCTATATATTTCATTGTACATGTACGACTTGAATGGTATTTGTGGATTGTGTGTCATCACTGAATTTATACACAGACAACGGTAGGACATGTAAAAAACTGTGCTAATTCGGGAGTAAACAGACCTGCTTCTCAGGTGAATTTTTGGTTTTGAATAGGGCTTGAATTTAGTTAGATTTTCAAAGGTAGTTTGAGTTTTGGATGGATCAAAATTTTATGTATTTCAGAATTTCATTTYAGGATATTTTGCCCATTTTAAACCAAAACCAATYCAGATACTCARAAAATTGATTAAAATTCTGAATTGACCAAAAATTTAAAAATATTTTGGAGGGAAGATTACTCCCWAATTAACCSACTCCAAACTAAACTGCTCCTCCTRTCACGCCATATCTATGTGAAACAAAAATTACATCAGGTTCAATGGATTTATAAAAGTGGGCATTTACAGGCGTGGAATTTGACAATCAGAGGACGTTTATTTAGCTTTCAGGACGTATTGGACGGACATAATAATAAAATGCAAAACATAAACTTGACAGTTGATTAAATCGGAAAACGTAAATTTCACAGGATGTGGAAAAATAGTCCCTCAATTATTTATAATTATAATGGTCTTATAATATCATATTTACTCAATCTATTTTCACTTACAATGAAAATGGAGTTTTTTTTTTTTTTTAAATATGGTTGTTTATGTATAAGTTGGAAATATAAATTTGAAAAACCTTCATGATAGATACATTGTAGTTACGGTTTTGATGTTTTGAAAACAATATTTTAATTGGATTATCAGCTCACAATGATTATATATAACTGATAAATGATGGGCAAATGATTATATGAAAAAGATKTCAATAATCCACTGTATCTTGAATGAAAATTACATTTAAGTGGGTGGTGTGGTAAACTATAATTGTTTATTATTATAATTTATGGAAAAATGTATTGAAATTTTGAAAAAAATAAATGAAATAATTAGTTATCCATATAATTTTTATTTTGTTAATAGTGTTCATATTTATAAGCTTAATTTTAGTTTTTTCTTTATAGTATAAATGTTATTTGTATTTTTTTTTTTTTCTAGATAAACATGGTAACTCATTAAAGATGGATTTTTAGTATAATATGTTTTCTATCATGAATGAGTTTTGGATTTTATACTTTAGTAAATTTACTTATAAAAATATAAGGCATTTTATCAATTTAAATAAAACATAAATTAAAAAACATTGAAAAAGTTTAATAGTCATATTTTCAATTTACAGACTATAAATTTGAAATTCCAAACTTGCTACCCACACTTTAATTAAAAAATTTTGATAAAAAATTTAGATTTTTATCATTATCAATTACTTATCATACATACTTCTCCACCTCCATTGGCTAGAAAACTATTGAATCAATTCATAATTTGAAAAATACGCTTCTTTACCTCCACTGATTTAAAGGCACTTGTACTTGTGAATAAGAGCACAAGAATTGACATTTTAGATTGATACATACATACTTCTCCACGTCCATTGGCTACAAAATTATTGAAACAATTCATAATTTGAAAAGTACACTTCTTTACATCTACCGATTTGAAGGGAGTTGTACTTGTGAATAAGGGCACAAGAATTGACATTTTTGATATGATACATAGGAGGGATTTCCCCTATTTTTTTTTCTAGGGTTAAGGTTGTCATTTYTTTATATGCATTGACTTCTTTACATGCATTGATTTGAAGGGAGTTGTATTTTTGTTTTCACAAAGGAAAAAACAGATATATTGTTATTTTATTAGAATCAAGTGTTTTTTCAATTTACAAAATGGATCTTCAAGATTGTAATATCTAATATCTTCTCAAAATCTTGGTTTTTGTTTTAAAATTGAGCTAGTTCTCTGTATTGACAGCTTTCAATTGCTTTACAAAATATATTATTACTTATCAAATATTGAAGAGTAACTTGCATCATTAGAAAATCATAAAACTTCTTCTGTTAACAACATTTTCTTTGAAGGACTCCTCATAATAAAAACAACCCGGGGATTGTGCAAAGCTTTCTTGGAGAGTTTATCAGTAACTGTGTTGAATTCTCTATGTATATGCATGAATTGTATTCCTTCAAATCTCGCGTTTAAACTTTTTATTTGTTCTTTCGAGTTATGTAGATACATCACATTCAAATTTGTGTAATCATTAATCCAGTCAATAGTGACTTTGGAGTCACCAACTACCATCAAATTCCTTATGGATAGTTCTGTGCAAAGAGAGGTAGTCCCGAAAGTCCCAGAACTTCAGCCTTCATATTATTTCTCTTTCCACCTGCAAAATAAGCTTTATAAACATGTTGTGCACTTATTTTAATGTAAATTCCAGCACCACAGTTGCTCCATCAAATAAGCCTATTGGTTTCTCATCAAAGAAAACTAGGTTTAGTATATAATCCACTTTGTCCTCTTCACCCGTACCTTTAAACTCTTTAATATCAAGTAGAATATTGGAGATAGTTTTCGCATCCTCTCTTTTCCAATTTTCAAACATAATTTTATTCCTGTACTTCCATATTCTCCAACTAACCAGAAAGGGTATAAATCTTAACCTTGGATATTTTGTAAACCACTGTAATAAATTTCTTTCTAGTGTAGTCTGCATCCATGCTTTTGAGAAATTTAGGGATTTTAAAATTTATTTCCATATGTTTTGTGTGGCTTCACAATGTATTAGCAAATGATATGGTGTCTCATCATCTTGAAGACATAAGTTGCAAGCAACATGTCCAATTCATCCCCTTTACTTATAATTTGCTCCAGTGAGCATACTGTTTTTTAAGCATAACCACATGAAACATATAATTTTTGTTGGTATATTTACTTTCCAGATAGGTTTATGCCACCATTTAAAATTACCATTATATGAAATATTTGCAATGCATTGATATGCTAAATATGCAGAAATTGATCTTACTGCCCTATTCCATGACCACACAAGTTTATCATTTGATTGATTAAGTGAAATTATGCTACTTTTTAAAGTTGCAATGTAGTTATTCCATTCAATTGGCAGTTCTCCAGATAAACTAAGCTGAATGGAATTTAACCAATGCTGAGAATTGCCGAGTGTGTTTGGATCAATTGCTTGTGCAATGGAATATATACCTTTATTATTGAGGAGTTGGATAAGAGTTTCATATAGCTTAAAAGAATAATTATCTCCAATGAAGAGATCCTTCCCGAGGATTGCCTATTTTTCGTTTCCTATTTGTCAAGCTAACCACTGCTTCATGATGTGGAATCAGATCATGAAATTTTCCAGAAATTAGGGGCATTTGGATACTTGAAGTTTCTTTTTCTTATCCAATAAATCAAGTCGATTCCTTTTATATAATTTCCTTTAAGAATTTGACTCCAAAGACTATTACAAAAAATCCCCCTCCAACATGATTTAGCGGCTAAAGATTTGGAAATCCAATAAATATTCCTTATACCCCATCCACCTAATTATTTGGGAAATGCAATGGTTTTCCACTTGGATAAATGACATCCTGTTGTTTCATTCGCTCCTCTCCATAGAAAGTTTACCATAAGTTTTTGGATTTTGTGAATAATAGAGGTAGGAACCTTCACTAAACTGAACCAATACACATGAATACTTTGGAGAACAACTTTCACTAAAACCAATCTTCCACCTAGAGAGAGCCGTCATGATGTCTAATTGTTTATCCTTTTATCAACCTTTTCAATCAGCCAATTCTAGTCCATTATTATGTATCCATTAAGTTTTAAACAAAAGCCTAAATATTTCATACCTTCCTCCAGATTAATGAATGAAATGTTGAAAGAAGAAATTAATCTTTGTTTAAGGCTGGAGTCGATGTTCTGTGCTAAAAATATTGATTTGTGATAATTAAACATCCATACTTGATGTTGTACAAAACATTGTTAGAACTGATTTAAATTCCATCCAGTCTTTATATTCCCCACCCCCTAGGATTAAGACATCATCTACAAAAAGTAGATATGTCACAAATTTGGAAGAGGAGACTTTGAGTCCATGAAATGAACCTTCTACAACGAGAATAAATAGTAGTGGAGAGAGGGGACAACCATGCCGGAGACCATGATGAATTCTGAAAAAACTCTGTTGGGGAGCCATTTATTAATAATGCCATATTAATAGTGGAGATACAGGCCATGATCCATTGGGATATTTCCCAACTTAATCCAATTTGATTTAACAATAATCTGAGAAAATTCCATCTTACCTTATCATAAGATTTCATCAAATCCATCTTGAGAATAATTGTGCTAAGTTTCTTTGTCTTGGTTGAGTGTAATCATTATTACGCTATGCCAACTACATAAAAAATTAAGTGATCCTTTAAGAAGTCAAACTATTCATGTGAAATACAGACTGATAACTTTGATTTAATCCTTGTAGAAATAATCTTGGAAATAACTTTGTATACAAAATTACAAAGTGGGATTGGCCCGAAGTCATGCAAATTCCTTGTCTTATTAACTTTGGGGATCAGTGCGAAGAATGTAGAATTTAGTGAGCCTAGAATAAACCCATACATTTTGGATTCTTCAACAACCAAGTGAAGATCCTTCCCCAATGTCTTGAAGAAAGATTGAAAAAGTTCTTGTGTCCAGCCATCGGGTCCTGGGCTTTTGTCTTTGGGCATCTTGAAAACTGTATCTCTAACTTCTTCAATTGAAACAGATTTACCGATCTCTTCACAATTGGATGTGCTAACAAATTTTGGAAGTTGATCAATTACCTTGAGCTAGCATCGTGTATCCTCATCCTTGATGGTTTTGAATTGTGATCTGAAATGTTCCATAGAAAGATTTTTATTTCAGAATCTGAAGGATGGAGGACACTAGACTCATATTCAATATCCCAAATTGTGTTATGTGTCCTTCTCATATTGGCGTATTTATGGAAAAATTTAGTATTTTTATCTCCATTGTTTAGCCATATGGATCTGCTTTTGAGACGCCAAGTTTTTCCTTCTATAGCCAAAATATTTTCTTTTTGATGCTTGAGAATTCTTAGAATGTACAGGTCATCTTGCTCAAAGATCTGAGTTAGACACTTTTCGAAGATTTCAGTCATCTTGGATTCAATATGTAGCAAATCCAATTGTAACTGAACTTTCTTATCTCGCTACCAATGGATCACTGTTTTTTTCAAGTACTGTAATTTTGAGCACAATAATTGGATAATGGAGGAATCTGTCCATTGGCTCATATAATTCCATGACTTCTTAATGAGTAAAGAAAAGTTTTGATCATTTACCCATGTTGATTTGAATTTCAATGGAGGTGAAGATTTTTGAGCATTGGAGTCCAGTTGGAGACAAATCGAATTATGATCCGAAATAGTGGAATTGATTACCCATCAAGTGTCATCAAGTAGGAAGAGGTCCAACCTCTTCGCTATACCATCTGCCCCAGCTCTGCCATTCCGCCAAGTGGGAGAAAGCTTTGAGTGTTGGACATCAACCAATCCAGTTGTTTGAATGAGATTTGTGAATAAATTAGAGAGTGGATCAAATCTGGAAGTAGCCACCAAAACCTTCATTAGAGAGTGAATAAAAACACAAGAATTGTCATTTTAGATATGATTCATAGGAGGGCTTTCCCCTATTTTCTAGGGTTAAAGTTGTCACATATTGATGCTCAATCATTTGACAACAACATGATGATGGGCAAAGTAATGTATTTATTGAAAATTAATATTCTCAAGATAATTTAAAAGAAGTTAAAAGAAGTGAGTGATGTTTTCCTAATTTAAAAAAGAAAAATAATGTTTTCTTAATTTAAAAGAGTTGAGTCCAACTATAATGGATAGAGGTTGAATCCAATTTCAATGACCACTTTCTAAAATTATTTTTTAAATATGGGTAGATATATTTTAATTTAAATGATAAAAATATATTTACTTAAAGTTTTATATGTATTTAAAAATTTGTTAATTTAGAGGTAATATGTTGCTACCTTCAATGTATTAAATTTTTATTTTTTAATTTTAAATTCTTTATTTTTTAATATTAACCTTCAATCTTAGTCCCCGAGGTGTAGGACAGTCGGTGACGGAGTGTGTTGTTAGAGTGTGTTGTTAAGCCACTCCGTGATGTTAAAGTCACCAGTTCGAAACTTGCGGGGACACAAAATCCAACCATGTTAAGGGTTGGTGTGGCTCAGGCCCCGAGTCGCGGTTTCTCAAGCCACAGGTTAATCGCAGGTCCTGCACAAATTAACAAACAAAAAAAAAAATATTAACCTTCAATCTTCAATTTTAAGTTTTTATTTTTAATTTGGATTTGAATTTGTGATGTCTTACTAAGAAACACATGTTCTTAACCGTTAGTCTCTCTCAAGATGTAACATATATTATAGTTACCATATTTAGCATTAATATTAATATTATTATACACATTTTGTCTCTCTTAAAAATGAGATTTAAGTGATTTAACATTGAAAATATTGTGAAATTTGTTTTTAATAATTTAATTCATTGAAAATTGATATATAAAAATGTATATAATTATTTTTTCTTTGTTATTGAAAAGGAATAAGTAGATTTATTGAAAAAATAAATGAAATTTTCTAAAATATTTATTTGTAAATTAAGTTAGATATATTTTACAATTAAATATTCATGTGGTTGTAACATCAATATATGTTAATTTAATATAATATTTTGTACAATCTAAAAATGAAATAATAATAAATTTAGTGTATTGAATAATAGTCTATTATAATTTTTATAGATATAAAAATAATAGTATAAAAATTAATGTCAATTGGGTTTGGGTTTGGTTTGGATATTTGGGAAGAATGATTGTTATCTTCTCCATCCAGGTTCAATTCTTGCAAGTGACATGCTCAACTCTTAACAAATATATTATTGTAATAACTTTAATAGGTTTTTAGATTTCTCAATACACAACTAATTTTTGTTTCTATTTGTTTGATTAATCGTATCAAAGATAGATATATATTTTGTTTCTATTTGTTTGATTAACCGTATAAAGATAGATAGAGATAGATGACTGTTGATTAAAATCGGAAAACGTGAATTTCACTGGATGCGAACAAATAGTTAGCAGTTGAAATTACGTATGTGGTAAATAATTTGATGCATCATTATCAATTTAATTTCACTAATGGATTTCACTAATAAAATTAGTTAGCAAATAGTGATGTTGTCATTATCAAGCTAATTTCATTAATGAATCTTAATAATGATTAAGTGTCATGTTTTGATAGGCCAGATAATCTGTAAAATCTTGAATTTCAATTTTTTTTGTCAGACTATTCTAAACAGATGGTAATAAATTTATTAATAATTAACAATCAATCTATTAATGATTAACAATCATTGTTTGACATGTTGAATGATCTATAAAATTTTAATCTTTAATTATTTTTTGTGAAAACCAAAAATATTCTAAACATGATGTATATAGAAACCACCTTTATAATTAAAAAATGATTAAATATGGCCATTGTCGATATGCAGTGACCGTTTTGATGTTTTAAAAACCATCAAAATTGTTTTGTTTTTTTTATTATGACCTCACACTGATCATATATAAATTATGGACAAATGATTATATGAGAAAGATGTCAACAATCCATCATATCTTGAATGAAAATGTAAGTGTGTTGTGGTAAATTATATTTATTTATTGTTTATTTCATTGAAAAATTATATTGAAATTTTGAAGAAAAAATGAGATATTCAGTTGTTCATATAATATTTATTTTGTTGATAGTGTTCATATTTATAAGCATAATTTTAATTACAATTTTAATTTCTTTGTAATATGTAATATGGATGTTATTTGTATTTTTTTGATATTTTTGTTAGTTAACATGATAACTCATTAAAGATAGTTTTACAGTTGAATTTATTTTTTAAAAAAATTAACATTTTTTTTTTAACAAAAGCGGATATGATGCCTACAACTTCAGAAACCTAAGTACATACTAATCTACTTATTTAGAGTCATGGTTACTATTGCCAGACTGCTGGAGACTTGTTACAGAGACAGTTAATTCTGAAAATTACTTTGGATCTTCCTCATTCCAGTTGTTGTTGAGCTTGGCCATTTTGGCCTCCAGCTCCTCCATTCTTTCATCAAAGCCTTGCTGTGGGCTCTTTAACTCTTGGTTCAGCTTGTCTAATTCCTGGGCAAACCCGATCTTAGTCATAGTTATGTCTGATTCCAACTGTTCAAGCCGACGGCCTGCTTCCACATCCAGATTTTCCAAGAAATCCAGTTGATGCTCTAGCATCTGCTGCAAGTTTGCCAGGGTCGATTCCATCTGTTTCAACTGCTCCTCTGTGCTCATCGGATTTTTAGAAGAAGACGCCATCACTGTTCTTTCTTTCCTCTGCACTCCTGTAGTAGCTCGCCCTGGATCTTCGCCTTCTTTTGGCTTCTGCGTTGCTTGTCTGAGCTTTCCTTGAGTCGGATTGTGAGGGACACGAGCTCCCTTTTTTATTTCATTTTGGATCTTAGCTATCATGAGTTTTGGAAGGTGGGGGATATGCGCGATTTCCTTCTCTGCCTCCAAACGCGGGTTGTGTGTTGTTCCTTGCGATTTTGGTAGTGAGAATGCCGCTAAACCCGAGCGCTCACACGCTATCAATGCAGTTGATTTGATCAGTACTGCAGCGAAACTGTCTTCATCGGCTGAAGGATCTCATGAGATTAGGGGATCTCCACTTGGGACATAGTGCCATTCATTGACAACGTACCGGCTTTCAACTGCACACCTTGATTGGCTTCTTGGTTTGCATTGCAGTTTTGGTCTCTTAATACGTGATAGAATTGACATGAGTGCATTTTGCTGGTGATGAGTCGAATTTTATCCAAGAGAGATTGGAGTTGAGTGGATTGAGTGTTGGTCTTCTTTACCATGGCTTGTATAATTCTTGAATCTATTACGATTAAAATCCCTGGATATCGTGTTTTGTGCCAATTTCCAGATTTACCCGGTGTGGAGCCTACCTTGTTGTTTGGTGTCATGACCAGTGCATACTTCAAAGCGTGTGTCTTGATTTGGGTGGATTATGCACCTCCTCCTCGGAGGGACCTGGATTCCTTCGAGGAAGACCCCCATCGAATTGAAGAATATGTGTGTTGAGTTTACGTTTCCAAATCACAAACTCACTTTCACTTCCCTAATCTCCGCGATACGTATTGTAGAGAGTTTGTTAGGGCGATCAGTTGGGGAAATTGGGCTGTGCAATCCGGTTCTTTACTCTTCATTTAGCTTTGGATCTCACTTTGATTTGAGATGTACAACCAGGCTCCCATAATTGCGCCATTTTTGGTATCTGAGTCTTTCTTCATTTACGATTGTCCTTGAAGATTAAGTTTTTAGCTCAGGGAGCTCAGAGGGCAAGCTTTGGTAATAGTCCCCAAATCCAGTGAATTTGGTTCTTTTTCTCCCCGGCGAAGGGGCCCAAGGAATCCCAAAGGAGGAGAAGGCTCGTTACATCAATAGGGAGCTTGGTGAAAAGCTGGAGACCTGTGATTTTCTTCCAAACTTCTTTGGAGTAAATGCAGTTAAGAAGGAGGTGGTCAGTTGTTTCTTCCCCTTGACGACAAAGTGGGCATCGGAAGGGTGCCAGCCCTTCTTTTTGAGGTTCTCCCAGTAGGGGATGTCCTATGTGCGGGGTCATATAAAGATATCAACTTTGGGATGGTTTGATAATAGTTTCGATTGCTTAATAGAATTTGATTTAGATGGTAATGAGGGGCCTTGAATATTTTGTATCCTTCAGTGGTGGTGTACACATGAGCTTTCCTTTCCCATCCTAGCTCATCTTTACCTGCTCTTTTTTAGAGGAGCCTTCCCATACAAAGGGCTAGTCTTTGAGTTTCCATATCTCGGATTTGGCAGGTGCGATTGGAACTACAACCTTGCCGAAAGTCACCCGATTAAGTTCTTCTTCCAATTTGGAGATGTCTGAAAGAGTGGTGAGGTGTTGGCTGTCCATCCAATTTTTAAGGTCATGGAGCTCTTGGTGCTGTTCTAATGGGGGGTCTCCCATTATCGAATTTGTCCAGATTTTTATTTTCTTGCCATTTTTTGGGATCCAAGTTAGGTGAGGAGTGAAGAGAGGAATTACCTTTGCGGAGGGCAAAGCTTGGAGAACTTTCCCTCCCTTGCATGGAAGCTCTAAACATATGTCTCGGGGGCCTTGAAAGTATTTCTTCCAAATGGCTTTCTTACTCCAAGTGGAGCTTTAGGTTATCATTCAAAGGATCTTTGCCCCAAAGGGGCGGTTCTGCGTGTCTTGGTATTCTTGATTTAGTCCCTCAACTACATGCCAAAGGTTTATAGGCTTTTCCCATTTACTAAATCGGCTCTTTTCAGCGCTTACTCGCTGAGCGCCGTTGAAATGCGCTAAAGACTTTGAATGATGAGTGGCGAGGGGCGCTGAGCAGCAAGCATTGATAGTGGAGACTTTACTACTACTTCTTTATCTAAAATTGTCTCTGCTAAAATTCCAACCCGGTTGAAATTACGGGGAGAATTTTCGTTTTAGTTTTCAGTTAGGTGTCTCCAGTGAGAGGCTCTCGGAGCTGCCTTAAAAAATTGGGACTCCTAAATACTTGAAAAGCATCCCATTTTGTGTGTCCCTCCATCCCAATGACCCTGGTAATTCTTAGCATTTCATTGGGGGTTATATTCCATCCATAAATGTTGCTCTTGGCCAGATTGTCACCATTTCTTAGGAGGCTTAAGTGGGCATCAGGTTCTTTCTGAAATTTTTTTTTTTTTTTAGATGTGATTGGACTTGCCCCCATGACAAAGGTGTCGTGGCTTGGCCCAGAGCATTAGTTTATGTCTTTCCACTTTGGAGTTATGTAATCCCTTGAGGTCTTTGGCCGGTTTGAGCATTTCCGGTACGGAAACTTAAAATTTGAGAAGCTTGAAGGCGTCTGGTGAGGGGCGAAGAGGGGCAGCCACAGCAACCCTCTGGAGGCTTTGGAAGGAAACTAGAACCTTCCGACAAGGGGTTATCGAGGGAGAGCCTATGCATGCTTTAATCCAACTTATGAAGTGCAAGTCAAACCCAAATTTTCTCATAACTTCAAATAAAAAATCATGCGGCTTCGATCAAAAGCATTAGCAAGATCGAGTTGGCTTGACCACTTTAGCACTTGCTTTCCTTATGCAGCTTGGTGAATTGCTTCTTGAACCGGGATGATGTTGTCGGCGATGTGTCTTCTGGACAAACCCTCCATGATTTTCGGAACAATGAGGAGGGGCGTTGTCTTGAAGTGACGGTTGGCATGACTTTGGCAATAATTTTGCCTTGTATTACATAAGGATTGGCCTAAATCTGTTGAAGGAGATCGCCCTTTTTCCTTTGGGATGAGGGCTGAAAGGAGGAATTGATGCTTTCCTCGGCTTACTGGTACACAACGTTCTCTGGATCATTTTGGTTAGGTCCTTTTTGTTTAATATTAGGAAAACGATTGTTTGATGTTAAATCTGGCGGTGAAGTGTTGAGTCCAGAACTTTGTCGGGGGTGCATATTATCGAGGGGCCTCCTTTGTCTCTTGCTGTGTGATCTCACCTATGAGCTTGCTGTTGGTTTCTGCGCTTATTAGGCTTGGGATCAGATTGAGAGCATAATTTTGCTGATCTAACTCCACATCCTTAGGGGCTGTATATAATTTCTCGAAGTCTCATAAGCTGCTTGTTTAATTTGCCGTTCTGTTATTCGCGGTGTCACCGAATACGCACTTCCATTATAGCATTACGCGGTGACATACCTACGATTGTTTTGTAGAGGCCAAGAGCGTATTTCGATCCCTTCTTTCAGCCATAAGCTTCATGATTTTTGTCTCCAATAATTCTCCTACAATCTGCAAGCTTGGTGCCATTCCCTTTGAAGGTTGTCCTCTTTTTCCAGGATTTCTGGTGTGATCTCCTTTTGCTCCATTAAAATCTGATGTGCTTCAAGTTGGCCTTGGGCTCTTTTCTGCTGGGCTTGGATTTGAGATTTTGGCCCAAGATTTTAGAGCATATTTAGTCTTTTTATTTTTCTTCCCAAACATAGGAAGTTGAACCTTGGACTGTAGTGGCCCAAAATTTTGTAACAATATCAGCAAATCATTTATCATAGATCCAATTTGGGATGAATCTGAAAGGGATGGGCCCTTTAACGTTGTCTTTTTTGATTTCTAGGCGGTTTGGTTTGTGGTCTGATGTACTGTGGGGCAGAATTGCTGGGTTTGTCGTAAGTCCTAGCACCGGGAAGGAGCTTTGGACAAGGAACCTATCCAATCTGGCAACGATGTGACCTGGACCAATTCTCTTATTAGATCCCGCGTGGCGGCGGCTGCTTTGGGTGGGTTTAATAGCCGAGGAAGATCGTAACAACGTATGCTCACCCACTCCGGGGCCGGGTCTCTTACTATTGAGCATCCCCTTTTCTCATCTTGAGCCAACGTTACATTGAAGTATCCTCCAAGGATGATATTGGAGAGTGTATTTTGCTGTAAATAGGTCTGCAGAGAATCCCAACAATAGATTTTTTCCCCTAAAAATTGTGGAGCATAGATATTAAATAAATTTACCCGACATCCTGTACTTTTGTGAAGAACTTTGGTATGGATCGAGTGCATGCTGGTATGGGAGCTGATCATGTCTATTTTGGAGGCATTCCTCATTGTGCAGAGCCCTCCTGAGGTGGCTCTGGCGTTTCCATCAACTCCGAGGATTCCTTTCCAAACATTCGACAATGTTTTGATCGCATCTTGCTGGCTCATTTTATTCTCCTGGAGCAATAGGATACTAGTTTTCGAAGATTTGAGGATATCTTCCAGAGCTTCTTCCTTTTTTTTACTGCCCATTCCTCTGCAGTTCGAGGAGGTTATAATCATTAATAACTTGCATTGGGGGGGCCTCCTTGGGAGTATTTGAGTTGCTTCCGCGTTTGATGTCCATAGTAGGTCGATTTGAGGGTGGATTGTGATCCGTCCAGAACTGCTTTATGAGTTTCTTGGTTCCTTTCCTCGATTTTTGATTTTCACATGTTTCCTTTTTTCTTTGGAAGTCTGTTCGTTTTGCCTCTTAGGTTGCTTTACGCGTTTGGATCTCCCCTCCCCTCGCATTTTTGTCGGTCATCTGCTGGCAGGAGGTTTTGCTGTGCTCCTTCTTCTTACATTGGTGGGAAGTTTCGCTATCCCCTTGGGTTCTGGTCTTCCATACCTTCTTGCGGGCTTGCTTCAATTGGGTCTTGAACACTCTCCTCCGAGTTTTGCCAAAGGTTGGGCTGTTATCGCTACTGGGGCTTAGGTGGATTTGGATTTACGTGGATACGCACACCTCTTCTTAGCCCTCGCCTCTTGATCTGCTTCTGGAATCTTTGCCTGACCTTCTTCTTTGCAGCCGGAGGAGATTGGGGAGGCGTTTGAAGCGATTTCTTAGGAAGTGACCATGACCAATTTGACTGACCTCGGCACTTGAGCGGCGGTGATTGGTAGTCCAACTTTATTAAATGGTTCGGACTCCGACTTTTGAGCTTGTTAAGCTTTGGTAGGGTAACACCGGTCCTACTTCTCATATCTGGCGCACAAAATTACTGATCCATAGGTTACGCTTTCGATCAATGTAAAGCGTCAAAGGCAGATTCTGCCGTTGCCAGAAGAGATGGAACATTCCCGGTAATGGATTGGGAGGTTTTGGAGTCTTACCCAGACTGGGACGTCTTTTGGGATTTCTGAGGCAGGATCGAGCTCGGTGTCCATCTATTCAAGTAAAGTCCTTGAGTGCCCTTAGTAGGGGCCGTTCCCGAATATTAGATCTCTATCCTCCTAAGAGATAAATTCAAAGATAAATAATCCCGTCCGACGCGTAAAACTGGTAACAGCATTTGTGATCCAGCGGTCTCCGGTTAGTTGGATCCAGTTTGGTGGATCGGCGGAGCGAAGGCGAATTGACGATAAGGAGCGCGTTCGAGGAGAGGCGATTTTCGTGATTGTCCGGGAGGAGATCTATTTGAGAATATCCGCTTCAACTTCTTAATAGCGCAGAATACATTTGGTCGAATGCTTGGTGCATGCACCTCTACCGATTGAAGCGAAAGGAGGCGGTTGGAGAATGACTCCCCTCCACGACCGAGCCATGGCGACTAAACCTAACACACCCGGTACGCGAGCTTCCACAATCCCAGCGAAAGAGCCGGGCTTCATGACACCATTCATGGCCCGCATGGTGCTCTCGTATCCGGGCTTTCATGACACCATTCATATTACATGGTGCTCACTCATCATCAAGGTCGTGGCCTTCTGTTCATTCTCCACTGGAGAGCTCTACGTCTTCTCCTTATCAATTTAAAAAAAAAAAAAAAAAAAAAAATTAACATTTTATCAATTTAGATAAAACCTAAATTGAAAAACACTATTTTTAATATAAAAAAAGATAAATTTAAAATTCCAAACTTAATGCCCACACTTTAATTAAAAGTTTTGAAATTTTATCATTATTAATTACTTCTCAAACATACTTCTCCACGTCCATTAGCTACAAAATTATTGAATCATTTTATAATATGAAAAGTACACTTCTTCACATCCACTGATTACTTATTACTTATTTGAAGGGATGTGTACTTGTGAATAGGAGGGCTTTCCCTTTTTTTTTAGGGTTAAAGTTTTTTCATATTAATTTTAAAGAGGTAAGTGATGTTTTCTTAATTTAAAAGAGAAAAGTAATGTTTTTCTAATTAAAAAAAAATGTTTTATAGATAAAGGTCCAATTTTAATGATCACTTTTTAAAATATTTTTTTAAATATACATAAATATATATTTTAATTTAGATAATAAAAGTATATTTAATCAAAGTTTTATATATCTAAAAATTATATCTAAAAATTATTAATAATTTATTATAATTTTATAATCATAATGTTTTTTTTATATGATGAAAATTAAAATATTTCTTTTATTTTTATATGAAGAAAATTAAAATGTTAAGATAATTATGATTTGTTTTTAAGAGAAAAAGTTTCGAAGAGAAACTCCTTAAAATTATTTTTTATATTAATAAGAAAGGAAAAGTTAATAAATAATATTTAAGAAAATTAAAAAATTAAGATCATTATGATTTGTTTTTAAGAGAAAAAGTTTTGAAGAGTGGTTAAATTATGAAACTCCTTAAAATTATTTTTTATATTAATAAGAAATGAAAAGTTAATAAATAATATTTTTTTCACAAATTTTATAAATATATTTATGTTAAAGGGTTTTTAGATTATAAATAGTTCAATAAATTATGTTAATTCTCAACATTATTTTTTAGAATAATTAATAATATTTAAGGAGAAAATGTGGTGTGATAAAGAATTACAGGGAAAAAGAAAATTAAGGTATTATAAAGATGTAATCAACCCTATTCTTGAAGATCAGAATTATCTATATGTTTTGCCAAGTGTAAAGAAAAAAATAAGCATTACTAAGATATGAACAAATTCTCACGCCATGGGATGAAAGAGTGTGTTACATTTGTGAAACTAAGAAGGTTGAAGATGAAAAACATTTTTTCTTAGATTTTCCAGCCTATACCCATATTAGATCTCATTTTCAAAATATTTGTCACACTACCAACGTTCCTAACCTCTTAACTCAACAAAAATATTGTGATCTTGAAAATTTTCTCTTAATATTTTTCGAGCACAGAAACAAAATTTTAAAGAATCACATGTAATCACTTACCCTCTTAAGATCTTAGTGGAAGTTAATCATCATCATCATCATTCATCTTATATATTTTAAAATAATTAAAATAACTATAATACATAATTCTATTCCATATTTTTTACTTTTTACTTTAAATATTTATTTAAATTTACAAATATTTAATTTTATCTTTAAATTAATAATCTCCTTTCCAAACATTCAAATTATGTTAATCCTCAACATTAATTTTTATTATAATTAATAATATTCATCTTATATATTTTAATTAAAATAACTATAATGCATAATTCTATTAAAAAAATTTGACTTTTAACTTTAAATATTTATTCAAATTTATAAATATTTAATTTTATATTTATATTATTAATCTCCTTTCCAAACTTTCAATTTTGCATTGTCAATTTTTATATACTTTTCTATTCAATATTTTTGACTTTTAACTTTAGATATTTATCTAAATTTATAAATATTCAATTTTATATTTAAATTAATAATCTCCTTTCCAAACATTCAATTTCTCATTGTAAATTTTTATATACTTTATATTTGAATTAAAATTTTCAATCTTAATTATAAAATCCCTCACACATACAAGCTCTTTAATTTAGCAATCAAGAAGGCGGTTGTTCTTATTTTTAAAAAAGAGGATATAAACATTCCCTCTAATCATAAGACCATTATGATTAGCCCGATTTTAGCCAAGATTTATAGAATTATTTTGGAAAAGATGATTATCCCTTGGCTAAAAAGTCACGGTAAAAGAGATAAAGGCCAAGCCGGGTTCAAGTCGGGTTCATGAGATATCATTCAACTGTGGACCATCTTGTTACCTTTAGGATCATTGTAGAGGAGTTCTGCAATACTAAAACCAATATTTTTTGTTGTTTTGTTGACTTTAGAAAAGATTTTGACAATGTTCCTAGGAAAAACCTTTGGAATAGGTTGGAACAAATAAAAGTGCCTCTCGAGTTGAGGGCTGCTATAATAAGGATGTATGAGAATGTTATTGCTAAGTTTAAAAACACTGATGGTTGGTCAAAAGAGATTAACTGCAATATTGGAGTCAAACAAGGTTGTCCCTTGTTCCCTACCCTTTTTGGCATATACATTGACAAGTTAGAAGATTGCTTGGAAAAAGTAGGTTGTGTTGGCCCTACTCTCACTGGTATAGTCACTAATCTTCTTCTTTATTCCGATGATATCGTTCTTATGGAAAGGAGTCCCCATGATCTTGAAAACCGAATAAGAATCCTCAAGGATTTTTTCTCCAATATGGGTATGATTGTTAATACTGATAAGACTAAAGTCATGATTATTAAAACCAAAAAGATCACTTATGATACCTTTGTATATAACAACAACAACTTGGAGGAAGTGACTTCATACAAATATCTTGGAAATGATATTCACCACCATCTCAACTGGAATTATAGCATTGAGAAAAGGATTATTGGTGGATGGAAAACTTATTGTGGGCTTGAAAACAATTGTAAATGAACTGATCTTTGGAGTCATGATAAGAACAAACTATTGATTCTGTTGATTCTGGTTCCAGGATGGAGAAAAGTTATATGGATGGTCGAATTCCAGGAAATGGTTATGTCCAGTCTCACCTAAAAGAAGAGAGACAAATAGGACATCTAGTCCGCGCTTGATGTTCTCCTAATGGAACAGCCGATCTGTAGAATCCCTGCGGATGTCCAAGAGTAAATCCAGTTGTGCCACTGAAAAACATTGTTGTTGGATTTCTTCTTGCTGAGGAGGGTCCGCTGGGTGCTCTACACTTTCCTGATGATCTTGTGGAAGTGGAGTTTCCTCCAAAATGGGATATCCCCAGTTTTCATCTAGACAATTGTGTGGAGAGGGTTGTATCACTAACTTAGGAGCTAGTGAGGAAAGAGGAAGAGGGACAAGGGTTTTCCGAGGTGGAGAAGAGGACGAAGCTTCCTCCAAAATTGGGCAAGCCAAATTTTCCTCATCCCTATCGATTGAAGGAGAGGCGAGAGAGGGAGGTGGCCTGGGTACTCTAGCTGGAGAACTATGAGCACGTCTGCTAGATTCTAGGTAGTGGTAATAAGAAGGACCTTGAATGGAGTATCCCCTCTCACGATGCATGGCTGGAGAGTGAAGTTTAGGAAGCCAAGGAGGATGGAGACAGACGAGAAATTGGTCCTAATTAAAGAAAAGATACAGAGCAACTCGACGCACAAGAGAGACGATGAAGAAATTGTTAGATTCAAAATGAAGAAAACAACAAAATTATAATGTAAATAACTGAAGCAATTAAGACACCATGATGAACATAGATAAATAAACACTGGCAGAAAAGGCATACTCTATATTCATCAATGCTTCTGTAAATAATCATGTACATAGATGTACATATATAATACAAAAGACCATAACTATCATGTAACTGTATAACAGTTAGGTTAAATTAACTAACCAACTAACTTATGATTAGTGTTTTAACATAAATACACACCACGAGTCAGGGGAGTGGGAGAGGAAATAATACCAGTTGCGCATATGGAGGGTGCCATAAATCCGGAATGGATGTTGTTCTGTACCCAAGTACCAACCTTAATTTCCTGCACAATTATTCCTTTCTTGAGCCATAAGAGTCCCCTTGTGTGAGAGCCCTCAATGATCGCCCCTGCTTTAATGCTTGTTTTCAATAACCATGTCATCAAGCAGGAGGTCACGGGCAATATCTGTGTGGTCATACACATGTGTGAACATGTGTCACCCCATCCAGGGAGTTGCAATCCAAGTGATCCAGATCTAAGCATTGTTCCAACAAAGAGAGAATCAGGATGGAGCAGGCATCTATGCTTACATCTTCGCATTGTTGATTGACTCCTACATTAGCTAATTTATCTACAACTTTGTCCATTTCGCTGTGAACATATAAAGGAATGAGAACCATGTCTAGATTCATAAGGGACTTGAAGAGTTCTGGTGAGCTTAGAAGGCACCATCGATGAGCGATGTTGGCAGGATATGACCCATGAAGAATTTTGGTAGCTAGGGAGATGATGACTTTGGAGTCCCCTTCAATGATTAGTTGTTTTAGGCCCAGTTGGGAAGCCAATTGTATTCCTCTTATTAGCCCCTAGATCTCGGCTCAGTTATTTGTGTCGAAGCCCAAGTTTGTTCCCTTCCATATCATGCTTGATTCTTCCCTCACTATTCTGGATAAGCACACCAAAACTTGTCGGGCCATGATTACCTTTGGAGGCACCATCAAAGTTAATCTTGAAGAATACAAGTGGAGGACATTTCCAAGTGATTGGGATTCGAGTGGATGAGTGGCTAGGAGTGGGGTGGGGCATGGTTAAGATAAGGTGAAGATTCCACTTGGCTAGTATGATGCTTTCATTGGGATGGTCTTTGAGGTCTTCAGGTGACCACTTTTGTGTTCTGACTGTTTCTTGAGTGTTATCATATATCCTAGACCAGACCTGTGAAATGGTATAGGAATTTGATTAAAAGATATTTTTGTTTCTCTCCTTCCAGATATGTCAAACCACAAAACCTGGAAAAATATGCCACATTATGTTGAGAATAGGAGTTTGGAAGACTATGAGCCACCACTTCTTAATTGTGTCTATGATGTTGTCTCTGACTTGATCTATTTTTATCATTATTTGAGCTACTTTGTCCCATATTTCTACGCTAAAGGGACAATGGTTAAGAAGGTGCTATTCCATTTCCTCCTGTTGCATGCAAAGTCGACAGACAGAGGGCCCAATGAATCCCCTTTTCCTTAAGTTGTCCCAAGTTAGAATATGGTTCTGAACAAGGAGCCAGAGAAAGGAAGACACTTTCGACTAAAGGTTTGTCTTCCAAATCATGTATCAGGTCTGGTCTTTGGGCTGAGAGTAGAATTGCACTTTGATCGAATAAGATTATTTGATGGTCATAGTACCCAACGTGGAGTTCCCCCATCATAAGATATCTCTTCCTTCTCACTGATAGACCTTTCATTGAGCTATTATTTCCTTCCAGGAGTCTAGATTGCAATCCTCATGAAGGTGAAGTTCATTGTGTGATACTTTCCAATTTCTCTAGACATTGTTGTGGTTAGATGGTATCCATAAGTTGACTACTATTACAATGTCCTTGTTTGGAATTTGAGTCTGTAATTGTTGCATGCTCTCTAATGATGACAATGGAGGAAGTTGTTGCCAAGAATATGTCCAAAACAGAGCGTCCTTTCCATCCCTTAGTTCTCATAAGGCATGCTTATGGATGAGAGGACGATTGTGCCAGGCTACGTTCCAGATAATATAATCCATAATTGGATCAAATAAGCAAATAAGTTGGGATTCATTGAAATGGGGAGAATATTTTTGTTACCATAGCTTCACCCATAAATATTTCGAATTCTTTATCCATCTCCACCAGAGTTTTTCTCCCATTATTCCATTGAGTAAGCAAGGGTCCCGAAGACCTATACCTCCATTGATCTTTCGTTTGCACACATTTTCCTAGATGACCAAGGCCCATTTACTTTCAAATTTGTTTCATTTCCATAGAAATTTTCTTTGAATATTGCAAATGGTTTTAAGGAAAAACTTGGGTGTGGCTAGGGTTGAGAAAAGATAGGTACACATATCTTGGAGGACCAATTTCATGAGCACTAGACAAGCAACCAGGTTAAGGGAATGGAAAGTATAGGAGTTTGAACAATTGGTTAGAGATTGAATGAGGGGCGCCCATATGGTGTTTCTAGCGACTCAATCTATGAGAAGAATACAAAGGTAATTGGATGGAAGGAAGCTCTTGGGGATACTTAGCAAACAGGAAATATGGTTCTGAATTTCTATAGGATTGTTGAAGAAAAAGATAATATATTTTTCGATATTGATGGACATGCCTGAAGCCACAATGAAGTCTGATAAAATTGTATTTAGTTGCTGAGATTCTCTGGTCATGGGTGAACCCATTAACATAGTATCGTCCACAAATTGGCTATGGGAGGTTGTTGGTTGAATACCATGTAGGGGAATTCCTTGAAGGGATGACTCAATAATACACGATTCAATGTACTTACCTAGATCCTCATCCATAATGACAAAGAGGAAGGGGGAGAGGCGATTTCCTTGACATATTCCTCTTCTGGGAGAAATTCTTTTGGATGGAACATTGTTTACCAGGATAAAGAAGAAGGTCGTGGAAGTTATATTTTGAATCCATTTAGTCCACTCAAGGCTAAAACCAAAATCCATAAGCATTGAATGCATATATTTCCAACTCATCCTATCAAAATATTTTGAGAGGTCTAGTTTAATTAGCATGCCTGGAGTTTTTGTATCTTTGAGAGAATGAATCACTTCATGAGCTAAGATAATGATGTCAAAATCTGACAACCTTCCACATAGCCCATATTCTCATTGGAGATAATGAAGGGGAGGATGTACTTGCGTCTAAGGGAGATGACTTTTTTGATGATCTTGTAAATTACATTGCAGAGTGAAATGGGTCTAAATTTCTTTGGGTGAATGACCCTTTCCTCCTTGAGGATGAGAGTGAGGAAGGTGGAATTGAGTGTTGATAAAATTTTATCTAATGAGCGAGATTCCTCTAAAATTTTCCATACCTCCTCCCTTACCATCGACCATCAGTGGTGGAACAAATAAGTGGTGAATACATCTTGTCTGAGCGCTTTTCCATTTGACATCTCCTACATTTCTTAATCCACCTCCTCGGTTGAAATGGGATGCATGAGGGCTTCCATTTGTTCATGAGAAATGATCCTTGGAATGTTCCTTGTTATTTTATTGATGTCTTGAGATCTGTTAGGGATTGTTTTCGAGAGGAGAGTTTTCTAGTATTGAACCAACTCATTTTCCATTTCCTCGTGTTCCATGATAGGCTGACCCTGGTCATTTTCCAGCTTAGTGATCTGGTTTATGTATCTTCGGTGTATCATTGATTGGTGGAAGAACTTGGTGTTATTTTCCCCTTCTTTTAATCATTGCACCTTTGATTTTTTCCGCCATAGAATCTCCTCCTATGGTATCTTCTCTCAATTTTCTTTTCTAGAAGTTCCTCTTTTGTCTTTAGGGAATCAATTGGCCCATGAAAAATGTATTCCGTTTGTATTTCTTCCAATGTTTTCTCTAGAGAGTGTTGGGCTTGAAAGATGTTGCCAAATACATTTTTGTTCCATCTTTTGAGACTTTGCTTGAAATTCTTTGAAGTGGAGTTCAAGCCTAGCTTGTGGGGGACCTATTCTCAGTTTCTAGGGAACAATGTCTAAGGTTTGGAGGAAAGTTAGAGGTATGCATGCAGTTGGTGGTTCAATTGTTCTAGATAAGTGTTCATAATTTTCTTGTTAACTTGTTTTTGATTGAGAATGTATGAAATCCTATGTTCAGTATTAGCATACAAAATACTATGAATTCTAGTCATAAATAATTGTTATTATTAACATCATTTAAATAATTTTTTTCCCTATAAAAATTGTATATATGATGTAAACTGATAATTCTGTCTTGGGTTCCATAATTATCATTATCTTGAGAATATTGGCAACGAGACTAGTTCAATAATGGAGTTTGTAACTGTAATACCCTGAAAATGGTTATCAACTGTTCTAGTTATATCTTCAAATGTCTATGTAGAATTAATAATTGTACATATGATAAGTTGGGTAATTACCTATCTTCTTACAAGCAAATTTTAGTTATGGAGAATTATAAGAGAGTAAAACTCGGTATTTCAGGCTGGAAAGGCCTTTAACAACTACAAACAGTGTGCTCAGCATAAATTATTCATCCTTACATCGTGTTGAGAAAATATTAATAGTTTGGGGCAGGTTTTATAACCTCTAGATGGTCCTAAGAGTCTTAGGAAATCCTTAGAGAAAAACTCAGAGCATTAAATACTAGATTCGTACTAATTTAAGTGAGTCAATCATGATTGTTGATCATTAACATTTTTTATGTGTGTTGTATCGTTAGGAATGTGCCTCTAACAATTTGAGCCATTGATCATAGCAGTGATGTCAGAGTAGCATTGGATATGGTATTCTGATGAAAGACTCCAAGAAACTTTCTCCACCATAGGATATATTAGGATGGAAACAAGTAATATCATCCGTCCATTGGAGCACAACCAAAACCGATCTTGTCCATCGATTTTGGTGGACTCGTTCAATGAGGTCAAAAGGTAGGTGGCGTGATAGTGGCAAGGGTGATGTCAACCACCCAATTTGTAGAGGATAGTTGTCCTAATCTGGAAGGTCGTGCCAAGAATCAGTGGTGATGTGTATTTTCATATCAGTCCACATGAAGGGTCCATGAGGAGAGTGGCCCACGGTGCCATGTGGCATGGTGTTAAGGTCTTTGGGGAAACAAAGAATGACGTGATTTAGATGAGCGTGTTGAAAGGTATTTCTACCTTTAAAAGGATTGTTTATTATCTGCATTAACTTCCTGAGGAGAAGAACTACATATTGAAATTATACCTTGGAAACCATGGTTGAATTATAGCAAGGGGAAATTACATTGTTCCTCTTTCAAATTTATGACTACTCTTACACGAGTGAGAATATGATGATAAGAACTATTGGTAAAACCTAAATGTAAATAGCAGTGGTGGCAGAAATTTTGTTGTGAAGTTTCATAGGTCTAGACATGGGACATGAGTTGAGTTGTTTTGTTAAGCGTAATAATGTCTATCTACAAGGGCATGCAAAGTATCTTGTAATTAAGATGGTTGATCATATAAGTGTTAATACCCTTATGGAAAATTCCTTGTGCTTAAAGGAAATTGGTATGGATTGATAGAATCTGTAGCAGTAATAGTTGCTTATTTAATAAAATATCAAACCATGTATATGTGTATGATACCTTATGATCAGAGGATGGATGGAAAATGTGTAAGGTCAGTATGTTTGACCGATAGTAAATGAAAATGGTTGTTGGAGAATAACCTAGTTAATAAATTAAAAAGAAGTCCTCTTGATTGTTGCTTGATCTCCTGAGAGAGGTAAAGAGATATGAACACATGAACAATTTTATGATGCTCATGACTATAGTAAGAGAAAGTATATATCTATTAATCTAAGGATATGTATGTGCATGCAAATACAAATGGAATAAATTCGGAATACATCTACACTGTAAGCATGGGTAAAGTGCTTGGGGCATGAGGATATGTTAGAATGCATATGGAAAAGGTTGAGCATGTGTATAACATGCATATAGGATTGTTATAGCATGTTATCGTATGTAAAATATGGTGATGTCATGGATCATATGGTTCATGATGATTTGAGTATAGCAACATAAGTAAAATGCTATTAACATTGATTACATATTACCTTAGGAGAATAAGGTAGAATGGTTAATGAATTTTTTTATTTTGTATGTAGTAAAGGAAGTGTTGGGACATTTCTTGATGATCAATGGGTTAGACTGGCATCCAGAGGTGGATGGTAACCATAGGAATATGTCTTGGTGTGCTCAAGTTGTAGTGAAGGGGAATCTGTAAAAAAGATTCCCTTGATAAAAAGGTTTGTTGACCAAGAATGGTTTGAGGCATGGAGAGAAGCTTGATTAGTTGTATTTCTTCCTAGAGCACTGTTGAAATTACCCATATTGTATTTCTGGGTAGTTGCATGTACTTGTATAACAATTTAGACAAGAGTGTTGTCTTGCTGGCTGTTTTCATATGGAAAGGGAAATATAGTTATGAACATGTCTGTGAAACTTTCCATGTGAATATCATGTAAATGACTATAACCTCTCTTTAAAGAAGACTGATATTAATACCAGATAAACATGAAAGACTGATATAAAATTGTGCAAGCATTGAACATGCATAATACATACATAGATATACTTATATGCAAGGAGTATTTTTCTTGGACTGAATAATACCATGGATGTATGGCTGAATCTATGATGAAGGGTATGAGTGTTTTGTTAAGATGATAACTTGGGGAAGTAGGAAATTCCTCAAAAAGAGCTAAGATAAAATGATAAGAGAGGAAAGATCAAAAGTGACCATTTTGTTGGCTGCTATCTTGTAATGAGGACAATACAATTATGATTTTGTTGATGAGGTTGGTTGTGTAAGTGACTGTAAAGTCTCATAAAAACTAGATAATGTTAAATTAATATGAATTAATAAGGTAAAATGGTGCAAGTAATGCACCTGCATATATGTAAATATACATATACATGCTTAAAACTATGATAGGAATGTTTGAATAAGTGAAACATGAGGCAAGATTTGTACTTTACAGATTTAAATAATGCCATGGATGCATGGCTGACTCTATGTTGGAAGGGTCTGATTTGTCTCGATCAAATAATAGCTTGAGTTGGATGTGCTCATTTCCTCAGGAAATTTTTGTATAAATTGATGAGAGATCAAAGAAGAAATGAGGCTCTATTGTCATGATAAAATGCAACATGGTTATTCCTTTGAGGATTGCATGAGAATGACTATGTATAATCATGAGTTGAAATAATTGGTAAATAAAATATGTAAGTGTTTCTAAGGTAGACACACAAAACGCTACTACATGTGGTTAAATGTATGAAAGAACAATTTGAAAGGAAGTTGATAACCTAAAGATACAGGTTTGAACATGTGAATATGAAATGCATAATGAAAATGCAATCTTATATTTCTTATGGAATATTGGATAGAAATATAAAATAATGAATTTGATGCTAACTCGATAAATGAGGTCATATCGGTTCGTTTGGATATGCAACAAAAGAGTTGCATGTTGAAGAGGTTCCTGTGACATGAGAAGTAAAAAGGATTTGGGTAATAATCCCTTCTAAAATAGTGTATGTTTTGATGGCATGCATGTGATCTGAATGGTTCTTGTATGCCATTGATACCCAACTAGGGTATGATTCAGGAAAATAACCTGCATGATGGAGGTGTGAAGCTCTGATAGCCAGAGATGATTGAAATCTTTGGAAAAATGCATGAACAAATATATGTCATGAATACATTGCCCAATCAAGGAGTGATTGGGAAAAAAAGTGCTCAAAGGTAGCACGACGATGAAACACATTAAGGATATACATGTGATAAGAGAGTGGGTATATATAGGACTTTCCATTGTGAAAGAAGTATCTTCCAGTGCTCTGGGAAATTTCATAATGGTAAAGAGATAAAATTGGGTGGCCATAAACATCAACACCCTGGTTACCAATGAAGAAAGAATGCTTGAATGAATTCATGTGAAACTTTTAGATTCATGTATGTTGATGTGAGGTCATGATCAGTTGAAGTAGAAAAACACACTTCTTCTTTAAAAATAAATGTGTATAAAGCAACCATGTTGTAAAAGGTTGCTTGAGTTCTATCCCACCAAAGAAAATAGCCTAATATGAAAAGTAATAATCTAAAAATCAATGCGAGGGTGCATTGTGTGTGAATGTGGCCATGGATATTGACATGCTGATTAAATTCATTGGATGTTTGATTTCATTTTGAAAGGTTTGGTATGCCAAAATAATGCATTTGTAAGGAATGGTATTTCCTTCTTGAGTAGATGAATTTGATTGATAATATGCACACTTCTGAAATTGTTTGTGAGCCACTACAAGTGTGCATTGAAAATATAATGTGCATGAGAACTAACAATTTGTTTAGCTGATTGAAGTGGAAATCACAGTAAGAAAGGTATTGGCATGGAAGTGTTATAAGTCCATGAGGAAGTTCGATGCCTGTTGATTATAAAAGAGCCAAACTTCCATGAGAAAGATATCTTAGGCTTGTGAATCTGGTTCCTATGTGGAACATATCTAAAAATGAAAATTTGAAATTTGAAATCTGTGTGTGTGACTGATTTGAAAAAACTATGATTGAAATTTATGACAACATCTCATGAATTTCTATATATATGTGATGCATGTGAGATGAAAAGAAAATCTATCGAGGGGGGGATAGATGAAAGGTGACAAAGATGGAAAACATGGAAAATGTCTACTGTAGTAAGCCATGATCCCCATAGAATAATGTGTCGTGGTGACACGGGCCAGAGGGTGAATTCCAGGTACAACCAATGTGCATTTTGCACCAGAATGCAAAACAACTCCGGAATTGAGTCATAAATCTGGTAAAGGCCTAATAGATTAAGTATGGACTTGAGGTAGAAACATGGGAACATGAAGATAATATGCAGACAAAATATCCGCATCTTTTTCTAAATTTTTGAATTTTGTTTATACATATGGATATGTTGCATTGAGGACAATGCATAAATAAGGAGGAGGGGAATGTGATACCCTCAAGCCAAACCCTAGTTGAAATGTACTTACAAATATGTGTATGAGCGAGGAGCCTCTTGGCCAATGAACTTGTTTAGTATTGTATATTTTCATTTAGAAATTAATGAAATAAAACATGACTGCATGCAGACCATCTTGACAAGAAGAGTTAATAGGGATAAAATCCATTAGAATGGTAAATGAGAATAAAAATCCTATGCAAAAAAAGATAAACCTAAAGAGTATTAAGCAAAATATAATATTTTAATAATATTTTCTTAAGAATCTAATTTATGAACACATGTATATTGTATTACCCTGAGGGGGGAAACGAATTACCAAGTGGGTTAAATAAGGTTCCATGGAATGACAAGTGTCATTATATGGACATGCAAATACAATGGGATGGATAAAACTTGGATAGTAGACGACAAAAGAATGCAGGTTGGGTATCATATTGTGGTGGTGGAATGTGCTGCGAGAAGATTTAACATTTGGCTGAAGAGTGTTAGATGGGAATCGTTGGGAGTTAAGATGAAGAGGTGGGTTGTCATGCCCATATCGTTGGGAGTTAAGATGAAGAGGTGGGTTGTCATGTCCATATGCATTCTTTGTGGGTGAGAGAATTACTAAGATGAAAAGGCAGGTTGTCATGCCTGTTTTCATTCTCTAGGTGAGGTGAAAGAATTGCAGGGAATTAGATTCCCAGAGGTACCAAGTGGTCATCCCATGAGAAAATTACTAAGATGAAAAGGCAGGTTGTCATGCCTGTTTTCATTCTCTAGGTGAGGTGAAAGAATTGCAGGGAATTAAATTCCCAGAGGTACCAAGTGGTCATCCCATCCAAGTGGTCATCCCATGAGAAAATTACTAAGATGAAAAGGCAGGTTGTCATGCCTGTTTTCATTCTCTAGGTGAGGTGAAAGAATTGCAGGTCCCAGAGGTACCAAGTGGTCATCCCAGAGGTACCAAGTGGTCGTCTCACCGTCCATCCTACCGATCATTTTTTGTTTCTATTTGTTTGATTAATGGAATCAGAGATAGATGGCGGATATCTGAAATTTATAACAATTTGGCTGCTCAACTCTAATTTCTCCATCGAATTTATAGATTACACGAGGGGCTTGCGTTTTAGTAGTGAATGAACAATTTTCAGGCAGTCCGATCGACAGAGCAAGACAAGACAGCGTGAGATGCTCTGGTTTTTAGACAATCACGTTGAAGGTGAATATTGGAGTACGATTAGATTTCTTTAGTCAAGTAATAAGCACAGAGGATTTAGGATTGTTGACGTA
>SNQJ01S0000619.1:193285-215664 GCA_010110895.2 Picea sitchensis
TAAATAAGTTATTAAATATAATACATACAATATAATAAGTTATTAAATTAATATATTTTTAGATAAGTAAATTGAAGTATTAATACAATTAAACATTAAATATAGATTAATAAAGTATTCCTACATATATTCATGTAGGAATATATTGATAATGATTTAATACATTGATGTAATATAATATTAATGTACTAATATATGAATTAAGTAATAATTTAATTCTATATCAATTATAAATTAATAAAAAAATATATTAATGTCTTAAGTATGAATGTATAAAATAATTAAAACATTAATGTAATGTATAAATAAAGTATTTATATATATTATTATATAATACATCATATTTCAACAATGGGTATTGTTCATCAGATTATGATATGATGAAACGTTTGTAACAATATGATGTAAGGACATGCACATATATGACATAAAGTGATGGGAGGTCTATGTGCATAGTATTGCGATGTTACAAAGTTCGTCGCAATGTGACGAATGAAAGAGTATTGTAAAATAACAAGATTTGTGCATGAAGGTCACATTGCAATATAGAGAAATGCAAGTATATCAAATGGTGGTGCTATTTTTCATCACATAGTCATGTCATCTCAAAGTACATAGCAATGCGACATTATAACACGATGTTTGAATGAATGTCGCATTGTGATGTGCATGAAAGGAAATGTCAAGTTTAGTGACATTTCAACATTACATGAAGGGTTGTATAAATTTGTGATTTTCCTTGAGGGTTATATAAAATTAATAATTTCCTTAAGGGTTATATTGCGTAATGAAGAAGTATATGCTTGGGTAAGGAGAAATGTTAAAGAAAATTGTCATAATTTCATATGAAAAGAAGAGGAGGATGAATTAAAGAAAAAATCCCATTCGAACATATCAAAGCAAGGAAAGTGTAGAATTGAATGCTAATAATATTGAATAAACACATAATAGAATATTTATATTTGAAAATGTTAAATATAAAACCATGTGAAATAATGGTAATTTGAAAGTAATAAATTGATTTCCATTAACTGAGTATTATTTAAGAGCTTTGAGGAAGAAAAAATGGTATGTGTGAAAATGGTCTTGCAGTATACTTTAAACAGTATGTCAGATGGCCAAATATGGACATAAAATGTTTTATGAAGTTGACATCAATATTTCAGACTTCTTTGTCAGTTCACCATGATGAGCTGAGAAAACCCTAGTGCTCTGCAATGCTTCCTCTGCAAACCTGCTACATGAACTGAACAATCTGCCATGGAACTTGCCGCTTGTTATGGACTAGTACAGACAACATTCGAGGTCTGATCAGTCAGAATGAGTCCAGAAGGGGGGGGGGCAACCCCCTCGTACAATAATGTAACCGCCAATGATAGGGTGGGAAGAAGATCCAAGCGAACCTCCTTTGAGCCACCACCACAGCTACGCAACCAACTCCTCACCATAGAACAAGGGCTTAGGAAAGAGATGGATGTGGAAAAAGGAACGTCCCATCCAAAGGCATCTCGTGGATGGGAGCCTAGAAAATGCATTTTGCAATCTGACAAACCCCCAAGGTATCTCATAAGCTCAACAAGGGTGGGCGAATAGTTCATGCGAGAGCATGCCCTCATAGGAAGGTTCTTAGGACTATGGCCATTTGAGCATGAGCTAACTCGATGGATTAAACACTGGTGGAACCCTAAGGGATGCTATGAGGTTCATCTCAGCTCAAAAGGATTCTTCACGATCATCCTTTACAATCTCGAAGACAAGGACAAAATCTTCGATAATGGGCCATACTTATATAATTCAGTCGAGCTATTTCTGTGCTTCTGGACGGATCATTTCAGCCTGGACAAGGAAGACTTTAAAATGGCTCTAGTTTGGATCCGATTATACTCCTTGCCTCAAGAGTTCTGGCTAGAATAAATCGTTATGGGAATAGGGAACACAATGGGGCGTTATGTCAAAACATAAGATGCTACAAAGAAAAGAAAATACACCTATTATGCCTTAATCTGTGTGTACATGGACATATCCAAATATCTCCCCGGATCTGTCACTCTAGAATATCAAGACGGGGATTGGCAATAAATGCTTGACTACAAACACATCCCCTTCTGTTGCAGGAAATGCCATGAACATGGACACCTCTTCAGGGATTGTCCACTGAATATCCAAGCACCCAAGGCCAATGACACCAAGCAGAAAGACGACTTCACCAGAGTCACAGGCAGGAAAAAAAAAACCCCATGGAAGAAAAATCTAGATGCTGGCCCCAAAGTCTTGACCAAAAAATCTTATGAGATCCTGAACCAGTTGCTGGAAGATGAAGAAATCCAAGATCCACGCAAAGTGAAACAACAAGAGAAAGGGACGATCCAAGCTACACCTTCCTTTGTACAAAATAAAGAGGCTAACCCAGAAGAGAGGGGAGGAGTAGAAGGGGACATCCAGATGAAGCTGGATGATCATGATCTAGTAGACATCGATATTGAAAAACTTTAGGAAGCCCTCAATCAAAAGGATCTGCAAGCCCTCCCTGAAGAGAAACTTCGCAAGGTCCATAAAGTATTTCTTGACTCCAAAATAGGATCCACAACAAGATTGAGTATAGCCATAGATCCAAGCTCAGACTCAAAGAGAATACCATGAGAAAACAAAAGAAGGGGACAAAAATCAACCCAACAACTTATCAAGGAGGCAAGAAATCTCATGCTCAAATTTGGACAGATCCAAAAGCTCTTGGAGGGATACCTCCACCCAACTCCACAATATTTATGATGAACATCATCACCTGGAACATCAGAGGACTCAATGGTAGATCCAAACAAAGGATCCTCTCAGACTGTATCATAGCAGAAAATCCAGATATCCTTCTACTACAAGAGACAAAATGTGTTGGAACAGAAGCAGAAACCATCTTCCATCAAAGTTGGCATGGGTGCGATTTCAAACACACTGACTCCATAGGTGTGTCGGGAGGACTAGCTATCTTATGGAATCCCAACACTGTCACCCTAAACAACCCTTTCTCCACCATAGGCATTCTCATAGCCCACTTCATGGTCATAGGGTCAACTCAGGAAGGTGATATCACAAACGTTTATGGACCTCATAGTCAACAGGACAAATAAAACCTCATGAAACATATAGCTCACATCAAAACCCTATTGAGCATGCCCAACTGTATTTTAGGAGGCATCCTCAACATGATCCTGATGATGGAAGAGAAAAAAGCGGGCACTAAATGACTAGAGCTAGACAGCGGTAAGTTCAAAACCCTTATAGACCAGCTAAATCTAGTAGACTTTGAAAATCACAATGGCACATTCACCTGGTCCAACCACAGATTGGGGCAACAATAGGTGGCTTGCCATCTGGTTTGCTTCCTTGTAGTGGAAGAACTGATAGAAAGGGATCCGAACATGGAGAGCCTCATTCTCCCAAAGGCAGGATTAGACAATTGTCCAATTTCCTTCTACCTAGAAATAGGGGCAACACCAAAATACAAACCCTTCTAGTTTGAGAAATTTTGGTTATCACACACTGACTTTCATCAACTTGCAAAGTCTTGGTGGGCCCAGGAAGAAATAGATCATGGTACTCACATGTACAAATTCCAGTAGCGCCTCAAAAACATCAAACACTCGTTGAAGCTATGGAATAAACACACCTTTGGAAACATATTCCAAAGCATGCAGGACATAGAAAATAGACTAGAAGCGCTGCAGAAAACATTCATCTCAGGGACCAGAACCATTGCCCTAATGAAAGAAGAAGAGGAGCTCCAAGAAGAGTTAGAGGAGAGGAAAAAGAAAGAGGAAATTATGTGGCGCCAGAAATCCAAAGTCCAATGGCTCAAAGAGGGTGACAGGAACACAAAGTTATTACATCGAGCCATGGTGCACCACCGATACATCAATCAGATAATGCATTTGGAGGATTCCCAAGGAAATCCGATCAGAGAACACACCGAAATCACCGAAGAATTAAACACCTACTACAAAGATCTTATAATGTAAACCGGTGGGGACAGAACGACAACGATTTGGAGGGTAACCAGGCACATACCCTCTCTTGTGACTCCAGAACAGAATGAATCACTGATGAGACCCATCACTCAAGAAGAAGTGGACCAGGCAGTTAAAGCAATGCCCTCAGGAAAAACACCTGGCCCAAATGGCTTCACCACTCTATTCTTCCACCACTGTTGGGATTTAATCAAGGAAGAGGTCTGGTAGGTCATAGAGGAATCCTGAAACTTAGGCCATGTCCTATCTTCTCTCAATGCTACCTTTCTCACTCTCATTCTAAAAGAGGAGAGGGTCACTCATCCTGAGCAATACAGACCAATTTCCCTTTGCAACTTCATATACAAAATCATTACAAAGGTGATAGAAATGCACCTCAAGCCAATCTTACCTTTTGTCATCTCCAAGGAACAAGAAGGATACATAGAAGGATGAAAAATCATAGACAACTTCATCCTTGCTCATGAGGTAATCCACTCTCTCAAGATGACCAAAATCCCAGGTATGCTCATCAAACTTGATCTGTCAAAATCTTTTGATAGAGTCAGCTGGAAGTACCTTCGCTCCATGCTAGAATCCTTTGGGTTTGACCATCAATGGGTAAACTGGATCTTAAATCTCACCTCTTCATCCTTCTTCTCCATTCTTGAAAATGGGGTGCCTTCCCAACCATTCTC
Organism: Picea sitchensis; assembly: GCA_010110895.2. Taxonomy (NCBI): domain Eukaryota; kingdom Viridiplantae; phylum Streptophyta; class Pinopsida; order Pinales; family Pinaceae; genus Picea; species Picea sitchensis. The sequence goes on from SNQJ01S0000619.1 coordinate 197,982, forward strand.
TCCTTCCAGGGGTATCAGGCAAGGATAACCCCTTTCGCCCTTTCTCTTTGTACTCATGGTGGAAGGCCTAGGATGATACATCAATATGACAGTCCTGGAAGGTTCCCTTAATGTCTTACCCTTGCATAACATCCAGTCGACACCCTTGCATAGCCAATTTGTTGATGACACCCTCCTCATGAACACCCCCACCACAAGAGAGGCAAACAAGCTCAACTCAATCCTCTCTGATTTTGTGGAAGCCTCAGGCATGCCCCTCAACCTTGACAAGTCCAAACTTTACTTCTTCAACACTCCGATAGCGGTTCAGAATCATATTTCACGACTCCTTGGCATACCCAAGAGCTCCCTTCCATCTAACTACCTAGGCATCCACCTTACTGGAGCGCCAACATGATCCATCTCATGGGACAATCTGCTTCTCTCCATCTCTAATAGGCTAAACAACTAGACCTTTAGACCCCTCAACATTGCGGCCATATTGGTTCTTCTCAAGTTATTCCTACAAACACTGCCAACCTACCTCTTCACAGCCTTAGCAGTGCCTAATTAGGTCATTAGAGCCATCAAAAACCTCCAACGAGGTTTCCTATGGCATGGAAATCAACCAAATAAGAAATGGGCACTGGTTGGATGGGACAAGCTCTGTAAGATCAAAGCTCTGGGAGGGATGGGACTCTGTGACCCGGGAAAGATCAACCAAGTTATGGGAGCCAAAATGTGGTGGAGATGGCTAAAGACCCCCACAACATTATGGGTGCAAATATGGAAATAGAAGTATGATCCAAACACACAGGAAGACCAACTCATCAGACACAATGACCAAGTATAGGGATCCAACATCTGGAACAGATCCTGGAAAAACAGAGAGTCAGTTCAGAATCATGCTTTCTGGGAGATTCAAAATGGGGAAAGTGCACTTTTCTCACAGGACTCTTGGAAACAGCAAAAACCTTTGAGCAACCTGGAAGAACTAAAACCCCTCAGGCAGATGCTAAATGAGAACACCTTTTGAAGGGTGAAAGATCTTTGGAGAACTGCTAACTGAAGCCGGATCTGGTGACAGTGGAAAACCTCCACCTAGGAGCTACAACTTCCAGAGGACTCAGACCTACAGGCCTGACAACATTGTTCAAGACACAGGAAAATCCCCACATGAGAAGGCCCAAACATTCTCAGATGGGGGCATTCCACCACAGGTAACTTCTCAGTCAAAGAGGCCTACTACATGCAAGGAAACCACTAGAATAATGATAAGGATAATATTTGGAACAAGGCTTGGAGCCCCACACTCTGGCCCAAGGTGTCTACCTTTTTATGGCTCATAGTTCATAACCGTATCCTCACTTGGGACAACCTCATGAAAAGGGGCTTCATTAGACCCTCAATCTACACCTTATGTCAACAACAAGAGGAAACGATGGAGCATCTCTTCAACAGATGTCACTACAACAAGTGGATTTGGGACCAGGGATATCAAGAAATGCGCAGGTCAAACCGAAATAGGAATAAAATCAGAGACACACTAGATAATTGGGACTCGCCCTCCTAAAAAAACCCTATTCTTGCTCGCATCTGGAAAATCCTCCCGGGATTCACTCTCTAGTAAATCTAGAAAGAACGAAATAAACAAATCTTCCACTCCAAGGCCTCCATTCCTGCCCTAACTTGGGAAATAATAGCCACGCTAATCCAAGAAACAGTCAGAAGAAAACCTTGGATGCCAGAGGACTTAAAATGCAGTCTGTAGGAGCAATGCATTTTCCAGAACTGGCAGCTTAGTTTGAAGAATCATCCTACTGTGAATGCAACCAATCACCAACACGGCAACCCGACCACCTGGTCCCCTCCTCTAATAGGATTTGTAAATATCAACTTCGATGGGGCTTCTAAAGGGAATCTGGGACTAGCGGGTTTTGGGGTCATTCTCAGAAACTCAAATTGAAAAATCCTCTCCCTTGTGGCATGCTTCATGGGGGAAAGCACAAACAACATGATTGAGCTCACCAACCTCTTACATGGCCTCCAAGAAGCAATTAACAACCACTTCCACAACTCACTCCGGAAGGATACTCTCAAATCATCATCCAACTAATAACCAAGATTCTCCATGGGGAAAACCAGATGAAAATTTTGCCTAGCTGGAGGCTATCAGGGATGTTGGAGGAATTTGGAGCCCTCCTCAGGCCTAATCTCAGCATCATACCCTCTCATGTGAAAAGGGTAGAAAACAGTGTAGCAGACTACCTGGAAAACGATCTTAAGAGCATGGAAACTAGCCTGCTAAAAAAGAAACCAGGACCAACTCCATGCCCTTGTTTGCCAAAATAACCAGAATGTTGACAAATGTCTCAAAGCCTAGAGACATAATTAACAATTATTTGATAAAGAATGTTTGTAAAACTATTTCTAACATATCTAAACAAAATTGAATGAGTGCAATTGTCAGAAAGAGAAATTCATACGCTAGATGCGTCACCCCTACCATTGTTTTTCTGATTTTGGTGCCAGGCTGGAGCAAATTTATATGCATGGTCAAATTCCAGGAAATGTTTATGTCCAAGCTCACCTAAAAGAGAGACAAATAGGGCATCTAGTCTACGCTTCATGTTATCCTAACAGAACAACTGATTTGCAGCATCCCCGTGGATGTCCAAGAGTAAGTCTAGCTATCCCACTTAAAGACATTGTTGTTGGATTTCTTCTTGTTGAGGAGGGGTCGCTGGGAGCTCTACACTTTCCTAATGAGATTGTGGAAGAAGAGCTTCCTCCAAAATGGGACATCCCCAGTTTTCCTCTAGAAAATTGTGCAGAGAGGGTTACGTCACTACCTTAGGAGTTAATGAGGGAAGAGGAAGAGGGACAAGGGTTTTCCGAGGTAGAGAAGAGGATGAGGCTTCCTCCACGATTGGGAAATCCCAATTTTCCTCATCTCTATCGACTGAAGGAGAGGCAGACTGGGTACTCTAGCAGGAGAACTATGAGCACATCTACTAGATTCTAGGTAGCGATAATAAGAAGGACCATGAATGGAGCGTCCCCTTTCACGAGGCATGGATGGAGAGCAAACTTTAGGAAGCCAAGGAGGATGGAGACAAATGGGAAATCGGGCCCGATGAAATAAAAGCTGTAGAGAAACTCGATGCACAAGGGAGATGATAAAGAAAGACATACCACGATTCGGGGGAGAGAGAGTATATAATACCAGTTGCGTGTATGGAGGGTGACATAAATATGGAATGGACGTTGTTTTGTACCTAAGTACCAACGCTAATTTCCTTCACCATTATTCCTTTCTAGAGACATAACAATCCCCTTGTGCGGGATCCCTCAATGATCTCCCCTTCTTTAATGCTTGTTTTCAAGAACCATGTCATCAAGCAAGAGTCGACAGGTGAAATCTGTGTGGTCATACACATGTTTGGACATGTGTCACCCCATCCAGGGAGTTGTAATCCAAGTGATATTGTTCTAAGCATTGTTCCAACAAAGGGAGAATCGGGTTGGAGAGGGTATCTATGCTTACATCTTTGCCTTGTTGATTGACTCCTACATTAGCTAATTTATCTGCAACTTTGTTCATTTCTCTCCAAACATACGAAGGAATGACAGCCATGTCTAGCTTCATAAGGGACTTGAAGAGTTCCAATGAGCTTATAAGGCGCCATCGATGAGAAATTTTGGCAGGATATAACCCATGAAGAATTTTGGTAGTTAGGGAGATGATGACTTTGGAGTCCCCTTCAATGATTAGTTTTTTTAGGCCCGGTTGGGAAGCCAATTGTATTCCTCTTATTAGCACCCAGAGCTCGATTGAGTTGTTCGTGTCGAAGCCCAAGTTCCCTGCCATATCTTGTCTGATTCTTTGCTCACTATTGTGGATGACCACACCAAAACTTGTCGGGATAGGATTACCTTTGGAGGCACCGTCAAAGTTAATCTTGAAGAATCCAGGTGGGGGACATTGCCAAGTGATTGGGCTTCGAGTGGATGAATGACTAGGAGTGGGGTGGGGCATGATTAGGATAAGGTGAAGATTCCACTTGGCTAGTATGATTCTTTCATTAGGATGGCCTTTGAAGTATTCAGGAAACCACTTTTGTGATCTGACTCTATTGGTTGTTTATAGGATGACCTAGGTTCTAATATAGGATTACCAAATTCCCTTCTACCATCGGCCCTTTTGGATACCAGAAGGAAACACAATGCACAGGGTGCACTATGTAGTCTCACCTGAGATAGATTCAATGAGTGGCTACAGGACTTAGAGGTCTGAAACCATGGGATGGGATGTGTTTCTCTCTCGGGGTCATTATATCTACTCAACAACTAGCCCTCGAATACTCATTTATTATGTTAACCCTAGCTAGATCTTAGTTTCAAATAGTGACACCACTATTCCAATAGAACTTCATTAACCATTATAAAATCATATACCAAATGACATCTCTTCATCTACTACATCATAAGATTTAGATTCGAATATTAACTATGACATTCATCCATTAGTGTTGTTCTACAGATTCCATCAGTTATTCCTAGTGTGCGATATTATTTCCTTTATCATTTTAATATGTTCAACATAAACACATTAAAGAAAATATAATCTAAAGTACTGCAAGCATTCACACATAACCCATATATACCATGGTTCACCCCCTCCTGGGGCAATGTCCACAAAGATGAGTTGCTTTAGCTCTTTATTAATCTTCATGCAAAATCCAGTGCCATGCACTATACATTTCTTCCTCCACAATAATCGATATCCACAGATCACAATAGTCCTCTGAAAACTGATAAATTCTAACCAAATCTATCAACCAACCTCCTAACCAACCAACCAACCAACACTTTTCATAGTCCTAATACATTCTACTTATAAAATAAAATGGGACAAAGCTCGTACAAAAACCCTAACCCTAAGCGAATTAGGTTTGTCCACTTTTCAACTGCTCCACAACAGTTTGTCCACATTGTAACTGATTTTCCTCAGCACTAATTTTCATCTATTTTCGACGTTGCTTTTACTCTATTTTTAGTGCACTCCCCATTTTCCGGCGTTGCCTTCTATTTTTTTGATTTCTACCTTGATTCTATTGGATTACTGAGAGGGGGGGTGAATCAATAATAGAGAAATATAATCGTTTTTAACCATATAATGTAAGTCTTATATCAATGTAGCATTATCATCCAATATTTTCAGAGTAAATAAACAATGAACAAATGAACAATCATACACATACACAGTACACCATTCTTTTTACGTGGAAACCCAAAGCGGGAGAAAACCACAGAATGTTTTTTCTTATATGTCTTGAAGAATTACATTCATTGGAAGCACCAACTTCTTTTGTTTTCCAGCTGCAACTGGAAGGAGGCTCCAACCCCCTAGTTTCTCAGGCTACAACTCGAGGGAAGCTCCAACTCCCCAATACTCTGGCTACAATCAGAAGGAGGCTACAACCCCCTATGATCTTCGGCTAGAACCAGAAGGTGGATACAACCACCTGTCCTTGCCTCGTCCAACCACCCTGATGTATAAGTAGAATTATGGAACCATGGTCACACTATCACTATGAGATATACTATTGAAAACATGTACCAATCAACCTGCACCAAACAACCTGTTCCAATAACCTAAACCATGCATCAACCATGCATCAACCTATACCTCAACTTGTTATGAACCTGTAGTATAAATAAGTGCATCAACCATGCACCAACCTGTAACTCAACCTGTACCATGAACAAGTGCATCAACCATGGACCAAACCTATACAAATAACATGTCACAAAAACCTGTCCAAACAACCTATCACAACAATCTATATCATCAATCTTATCAACCAAATCAGATCTACTCACCAAGATCAATCGCCAAGACAACTCTCAAATATGTGCATCAACCAAGCATAACACAACAACTCATAATCATCACCAAGATCAATATGTGCTTCTAATAATATACCAATAAAAGTATGCTACATCATCCATAAACCATGTGTCAACAATACAACAAGTGCCTCCAACCATGTACCAAGTATGTACCAATCATGTATCAGCTACTCATCAACTATGACTCATCAAGATTGTTGGCACATGGGCAGACCCAAAGTTCAACACTTCCACAACACACCAACAAAACCCGAACTACGGGCCCTTTCGGCAACACCTGTGAAGAAGATGAAGACTCACCCGAGGTAGAGACAGGGGGGTATGCAGGACTCAGGTGTCTACAACCAAGCTAGGACATAGATCTGTGATTACAACACTTGAAAGAGATATTAAGAAAAAATATGCATTAGTTCTTGAACCTTCTTCACATCGTAGGTTAAACCCTTATTACAGATTAGCGCAGTAACAATATAGATCAAGTACTTTCCATCACTTAGCACATAGCATTAGCTCAGATATAACATTCATTCAAATCATTAATCACTAAGCCACAACATCAGATGAATTCATTATACATAACATCAACAACACTGAGCAAATAATCACATAAACAACATCTCACAAATCATATCAAGACACAGGATATACATGGTTCACCCCAGTGTGGGGCTACATCCACCGACTTCTTCTTCTTATTTATTAGTCTTCCAAGATTCTTACATTCCTTAGATCCTGTGCACAAATCCGTAGAGCCTAGCTTTGTAGAGAACATGAGATATGCAATCTACACACTAGATCCTCCTTCCCAAAACTAGGTCAAGGAACAGAGCCAATTCCTACACAGTCTGTTCGCACAAAGCCTTTCTTTACACAACCAAATTGCACAAAGCAACTTACAATCTCTTGCACTAAACCAAACATACTCTTTGCACATAGCCAACACTACTAGTAACTCACTATGTTTACATCGCTTATCTAATACTTATTTATACAATTACAAAAAGGCCTAATCATGGTAAACCCATGGGCCAACATCCCAAAACCCTAATGAACCCCTTGCTAGGTCCACAAAACAAGCGATATCCTGTGATATTTGCTTCGCTTGGGTGCTCCAACTTCGTCCAGCCTGTTGAAGTCCCAAAAGTGGTCAAACACGACCAATGTTCTCTCAAAACTTGGTCAAGGGTCAACAGGCCCCCAACACTCACCTGTGACTCCTCCCTAGTCACTCAAATCTGGGAAACATTGCTTCAAAGGCCTCAGTCTTAGCTCAAGATGCCCTGACTTGCTACTTCGCTAGAGCCTCCTTCTTGGTGAACTCCTGAATTGCTTTCTCTGTAACGAGCCCTTCTAAGCATTGTTCCAATGTCGCAACTACTTGGTCTAGCTGCGAGCCTTGGCCTTCAATCTCTTCAAAAGTAATGAAGGCTTTGTCCTACATTGGCTGGAGTCTTTGTGTCACCTCCATGAGTTTTATCTAGATCACAGTGACCTGCTGCTGAAATGTGCGTTGCTCCTGTGATCTCTTCATTTTCTCAATTGCAGTAAGCAATTTCATCCGTGCTTGCACAGTGGATGCCTGCTGCTTCACCTCCTGGAGCTGTGATTTCAATTTCTTTAGCTCTAGATCTTCTACAAGGTGCTCATAGGTCTATGCACTCTGATCACTCAGTTTCTTACTCTTTGAGGTGAGTGCCCTGATTATTATTTTTTTCTCTTCTGGTGATTTCTTCCTTGTGATCACGCACTTCTTGCGGAGTGCTTGACACTGCATGGATTTCTAGCTCCATTACTCTTGCTTGAAGTTGCTGAATGGATTTAGCAAGCTTCCCCACTTGTATCTCAGCTGACTCTTCTTCCTCCTATGCCAAGCCCGACATAGAGTGAAGTGATTTAGACATTTATTCTTTAACCATAGTCTTCTCTACGAGAAGCTTGTCTTTTTCTTTCCGCATCCTCACTTTGTCCTCCTCGAACATCGTGCGAATTTCATCTTTCTCCTTCTACACAGCTCGAAGTTGCTCTAAGACCTCCTCTTTTTCTTGCTTCAAAGCTTCTGTAGCCTACTCATTTTCTTCTTGGGCTTAACGAAGTCGAGCCTCTATTTCATATGCTAACCTTCGTAATTGGGTGGGATCATCACCCAATTCCACAATCTTGGATGAAGGAGGCACAGTAGGTACTACACGGCTTGTTTGTATCTCCTTCAGCTCCTTCTCGATTATTTCATACATCGTCTCCTGCTTTGCTCCATGTCTCTGCAAGATATCCTATGAAGCATCTTCCACAATTGCGATGATGATATTGACATTGTTCACTGTGAGCACATTCTTCAACTGGGGTTTATTGGCTCAGGTCTTCTTTCTTGCTAAGGGTTTTTGCGGAGAAAAAATCCTTTTATTTGATGTTTCATCCTCTATAAGGGGATCCTTTGGCGGTGTAAATTCACCTGTTTCTTTCTTATCTCCTTCTTCCCTTCCTTCTTATTAGTTCACTTCATCTCCTCCTTCTCCTGTGGGTGAATCAGGCCTACTTTCCTCTGATGCATTGTCCTCCTCATCAGTTTCTTTATTCTGCACTTCCTCCTTTTTCTTCTTTTTCTTCACACTAGCCCATCCATCATGCTTGGCCTGGATGACCAAGGGACTGCCTATGATGTCGGGGTCGGAGAGTTCTACATCTTCCACCAGTACAAGGAATGTTGCTAGCCTCTTTGGTGATATCCTCCATGTCTTCATCGATCAGTTGGTAATAGGACTACATCTCCTCCTTACTTTCATCCCCACACGCAGTGATGTAGATAAAGTGTTGATCTACATGAAACTTCACTAGTGTCCTATACTGATGAAAAGTGTTGGGTGTCATTCATGGGAATGCTTCAATAACATGCTTCAGTTGTAGGTAGTAAGCATGGAACACTATGTTCGATTGCCACTGCTTCACCATATCATTTGTATACCAGAAGGTGGAGAACCTTGTGGCCAACGAATCCGATGACTCAACTTCCAGGAAGGTTTCTCCTTTCGGCATTTTCCAAGTGACAAATGCGATCAATACCAGTAGCCAACTAAAATGAAATTCATATCCCTGATCTCACACTTCGCGACAGTCCTTCTCCAACTCGTTGACGAGGTAACTTACCCAGTTCATTTTCATTCCTTATATACACTTCCCTGCAAGGTCTACTACAAATCCAGTGACCTATGTCAAATGGTTATTTCTGATGATCTTGCCAGCTATACGCTGACAAGCTAGGCGCACTGCACCATCCTGGATGGAGGCTACCTTGTAGCCTCACTTTCCCTTTTCTACATCGCCATAATCCCCCTTTATGCATTGTGCCAAGGAGCGATATGAAGTCTTCCCTGGGTAGAAATGCGGAGGGTCTAGTCCCTGCATGCTCAGTCCTATGATGAGATCAATCAGTGCCAAATCCATAGTGATGCGCCTGTCAAGCCACATATACCCTCCATGGTAGCACGATAGGAGGATTTTAATGAAAGCGTTAACCTCCTGATGTCATTTGAAGTGGGGTATCTTCATTACATTCAGGATAATGGATTGTACAAGATCCTTTATCCACAACTGGGAGACTATGTGTGGCTTCTTCCCAGTCGTCTTCATCAAATACCTATTCGGTGTGAGGATCGCATAATTCTTTCAGTCTCTAAGGTTGAATTCGTTGTTCTTCAAGGCTGGGATGTGTCCTAACTTGGGTCTAACTACGTGTATCCCCTTCAGGATGTACGTAGTTATCAGAGTGTACTTGAAATCCCATGGGATGTTTTTGCAGTTAGATGCACCATCCAAAGGTGAGATGTAGTCTGGCAAGACCGACATGATCTGCTTCGCGTTAGCCAGATCGTCGCAGTGCTTGCTTCACTTCTCTGTCACAGTTTGACTAGAATGACATGAAGTCGAAATGGATTCTTGCAATCCCCCAGTCGATGATGCATGTAATCATACATACATGAATCTCTCAGCCATGAGATCTATGATAATCTCCTCCATTGAATTTTCTAACGCGCTATGTTCGCCCGACATTCACACTCGTAATCAAATAAATCAGGTAGGAGAGAAGACAAGTAAGGTAATCAAATGGATGGCGAGGTCTAGAAAGAACAACGTGGTATACAATTGATCCTCTGTTAACTTAGATAATCATGGTTTGCAAAATGTGGTCCCGGTGTAGCGTCCAACGGGTTAAATAAGAAACATCGTAATGAATTCCTCCAATGGGTAGGAATGTGTTCATCAATATGAATTCTTCCGTTATGGCACATTATCAATGGTCCAATGGAGGTCTCTCCATCAATAACTATGTTTCTAGTCGTCCTGGAGAATTATACTAATGATTGGGACGCCTCCAATGGCCATATAGCTTCGTTGTGGCGAAGTATCATTCTGCGTGGTTCTGGTATTCCGACAAGGTTCAAGTTTTGCAGATCTTTCTCTTGCAAAGTTTTTTCTGGAACTTGTTGTATTTTTTCTAACTTGGCTTTCTTCTTACTAAGCTTCCTTTCCTTCTTTCCTATGATCCGAGTCTTTGGATTCCTCTTTCCATTCTTATTATTTCTTAGCATAGTGACTTCGTGTTGCTAATTTTATTTCAAAGGGCTCATATATAATACCTATTTTCTTACTAGGTTCTGGGTGGACATACTTTCGTCTTGCATGGATAGTTCCATCAAACATTCTTGTGCTCTTTTAGTTTCGATAGCTAGTTCTCTTTCCTTTTGCTACTTCAAATCAACTTCTCGTTCCTCTATCAGTCAATATATTCTTTTAGCTATGAGGTCCCTTAGTTCTTTATTTTACTCTTCTATAGCTTCCTCCTTTGATTTCCTCCTCATCTGATTTTTTTCAATCCAAGTCTTTCCTAACAGAAGTGGAAAAGGGGCATTGTTATCAATAAACTTAATGACTTCAAATTCTTCTTCTATTGATGTTTCATGAACATTCATAGGTATATTAGTAATTCTTCCACATAGGGTTATCATCTTTCCTTTGAAGAAGCCTATCCTTCCCAATGAAGGTACCATAACAGGCTTTCCCAAAATTTCCCAAGTGATTTCTAGCATAATGTTCACATGTGTTTCCTCATCCAATACATAATCTATGTCAAAGTGTTCTATTCTTATAACTATACATTGTTTTTCTTTCGGGATCTCTGGTAAATTGATGTCTCTGTGATCATCCATTACTTCGTTCAACTGTACTAACATAGTCTCTGATTCTTTTTATGTATGATTCTTTAAGATATCTTTAGTCTCTTGACCTTCTTTATAGTTTTCTTGTCTCATGTTCATCTTTTCAAATTTATCAATCATTCTTGGGCAATCCTCAAACTTATGACCAATAAATTTACAACAAAGACAAATAGGACCTGTACCAGGGAATTCCTTAGCAAGATATCCCAGCCTTCTACAATTATAACACAGTGTCAATCCTCTCCTTCTTTTAACTGAGCCCCAACCTCTCTTATTCTGCGCAATGTGATCACAGTGTTGGACCTCCAATCTGCAAAAATTCTTTCTAGGTTCCTGCATCCACTTATTAGTCCAAAAATTCTTTCTATGCATAGGAATAACATATTTTTCTCTATTTCTATCAAATGTATTCAGATCAAATCTTTCTTCTAACTGTGCCCTAGTTTTCGGACTAGGACAAAATTTATTAAACACACCTAGGTTCATACTTTCGAAGTAGAAATTTCCACTTATCTTACCTTTACCAGAGAAAACAACTTCAATATCTTACCTATTTTCTTCAGATCCGGTTTCTTTCTTAGTGCAGAGCTTCACAAGTCAAGTAGAATATTGCACACTACAACAAAATATCTACGCATGGATCTTTCTCTTCTCTTTAGTTCCTAGCAATCACAGTTTCAGGTCCCAAAAACGAAACCATTTGTTGGCACATGGGCAGACCCAGGGTTCAACGCTTCAACAACACACCAACAAAACCCTAACTACCGTCCCTTTCAACAACCCCTGCGAAGCAGATGAAGTCTCACCTGAGGTAGAGGCAAGGGGGGGTTGCAGGAGTTAGGTTTCTACAACCAATATGGGACACAAATTTGTGATTACAACACTTGACATAGCTCTTAAGCAACAATATGCATTAGTTCTTGAACCTTATTCACATCGCAGGTTAAACTCTTATTGTAGATCAACGCAGTAACAATATAGATCAAGTACTTTCCATCACTTAGCACATAGCATTAGCTCAGATCTAACATTCATTCACATCATTAAGCACTAAGACACAACATCATATGAATTCAATATAAATAACATCAACTACACTAAGAAAATAATCACATAAACAACATCGCACAAAGCATATCAAGACACTGGATATACGTGGTTCACCCCAGTGTGGGGCTACGTCCACCAACTTCTTCTTCTTATTTATTAGTCTTTCAATATTCTTACATTCCTCCTCTCATGTGCACAAAGCCACAGAGCCTAACTCCACAGAGGACAAGAGATCTGTGAGTTGCGCACTATATCCTCCTTCCCAAAACTAGGTCAAGGCACAGAGCCAACTCCTACACAGTCTGTTCGCACAAAGCCTTACTTTACACAACCAGATTGCACAAAGAATCTTACAATCTCTTGCACTAAGACAAACATACTCTTTTCACATAGCCAACACTAATAGTAACTCGCTATGTTTACATCGCTTAGCCACTACTTATTTATACAATTACAAAAATTCCTAATCATGGGTAAACCCATAGGCCGACATCCCAAAACCCTAATATAAAAACCCTAATGAACCCCTTGTTGGGTCCACAAAACAAGTGAGATCCTGTGATCTCCGCTTTTCCTAGGCACTCCATCTTCATCCAGCCTGTTGAAGTCCCAAAAGTCGTAAAAAACAACCAATGTTATCTCAAAACATGGTCAAGGGCCAACAAAGATGTACCAACATCATCAACTATACACCTCATGTATATGCCAACTCATCAACTACTTGTCTCAATCATGTACCCAACATGTACCTCAACCAAAAGCCCTCATCAATTTCATTATCCAAATATGATTTGTAGCTCTATAATATACCTGGTGTATATGATCACATACCTACAAAATTTCTTTAACTTTAACAACAAGAGACTAGCATTTTCATCAAACTTTTCTTTAGTCTCACATGACTAGTTTTGGATTATCAACAACCCTAACTTGAAATAATCATAACTATGTACTTGTAATGAATAAAGATCTGAAAATAGTACATAATGTTCCTCAGTGTGTTTTATGCAATTTCTCTAGGTGTCACTACTTGGCACCTCTCATAAAAGGAGTTATAGCAAAAATGACATACCTTGTTGAATTCTGGCTTATTCTAGAGAGCGAACTTGTAGAGTGTGTCCCGCACATAATATTGTTGTATGGATATGCAACTTTTACAAAGCTTACTATAGATTGTATTCTAACCAACACTTTTGGTCTTACTTAATTTGGATCTTTTATGAATAAGTTATGATGTTTTTACTTGAAACACCTGTTTTAGACTAGTTTTAGGGCTAGCCACAAACCCTATTTTTCATGGAGTGTTACTCCAAAACTACAATGACCCAAAAGATGAAATTTGTACCATAGCTACTTGAACATGGCTTCTCAATGGAATATCAATTTCATGGTATGAATCATTCTATAAAAAAAAAAAAATCGAAAATGGTGAGATGACCTGTAAATAACATACCTTAGAAAGCATCATCAAAAGAATTTATCCTCGCTTGAATTTCAGCCTTCTTTACTTCACCTTCTATTTGAAATTAGGCTTAGATATCCTTTGGTTACTTCAATCACCTGTATATATTCAATATGCTCAAGTGTGATATAAAATGAGAGTGCCTTGCCTCTTACTTATACTTTCATGTAGCTTCCTCAAGGGGTTACCTTTTAACCATCTTAACCCACTTTCCTTATTTTAGGGTTAACCAACTTCTAACCACTTGTCCAATTAGTAATTTATCCATTAANTGTAGCTTCCTCAAGGGGTTACCTTTTAACCATCTTAACCCACTTTCCTTATTTTAGGGTTAACCAACTTCTAACCACTTGTCCAATTAGTAATTTATCCATTAACTTTATTATTTAAATAATTTATTTTGTATCCACTTTGAGTTATAGTACACTCATCACTTCACTTTACCTCAAGGGGTTACCTTCTAACCATCTTAAACCACTTTTCTTATTTTAGGGCTAACCCATTCTAACCACTTGTCAACTTAGCAATTTCTCCATTAACTTTATTATTTAAATTATTTATTTTGTATTCACTTTGAATTATAGTACACTAATCACTTCACTTTATTATTTACCTTCTAAAAATCTCTTAAATCACTTTGACTACTTTGACCTTTTGGGGCTTCTAGATGACTCATGAGGGTTCTCCAACTTCACATGGCCATAACTCTCTAACCGTGAGGATTTATGTGACGTTCCACATACCACTGGAAATGGCATGAAATTTACTATCCATATAGAATATTATTACCTAAAAATATATCAAAACTCATACCATTATCCATAAAACAAACTTGGGCCCATTACCCAAACCTGAGTTCTCCAACTTCACATGGCCATAACTCTCTAATCGTGAGGAGTTATGTGACATTCCACATACCATTGGAAATTGAATGACATGTACTATCCATATAGAATAGTCTTACCTTCAAATGCATTAAAACACATACCATTATACATGAAAAAAACCTTGGCTCCATTACCCAAACCTTTGTGATACCGAAATTCGCTACCAGACTTTCTCCAAGGGTTGACATCAATCACTAAGGGTTGAAATCAATATAAAATATCACTCTCCAATGGTTGGCATCAATGAAAACCAAAAATCCATACCAACTATCCATCAACCTAAGCCAATTGTTTGACAAATTCCTTCAAAAATTCCTTGATTTTCTCCAAAAATTGCCCTGCACCAACATGCCTCCAATACGAACATAATGAATAGTGACTCATCCTGAGTCATTGACTGACTCCTTCATATTTCACTTCTTGTACCAGTGCTTCATAAATCTATGCTTCTTGTTGGAATTGCTCCTGAGCCTAGTTTCTCTTCTTCTCCATGGCTTCTACCATATGCGCTGTGACTAAAAGTTTCAATATTTATCCTCCCTCCAAGCCTATCTACTCAACCCTTGATTTTTTTGCATCGATCTCCATGACCAGGTGTTTAGCCTTTTCTTGTAGAGGCTCCAACTAAGCCTATCTTGAAATCTTTTCTGCTAACACTTCCTTTTCTTTTGACTGTAGAATCTTCATTTCTGTAGTTGTCTTAATCTTTTCTAGAAGCGACATTGTCTTCTGTCTCTGTTTCAAGTCTTCCATTGATATGTGGACCCTATCCTCATTTCCTTGCAACTCCTGCAAGCTTCCATCTTCTTGTACTTGTGTCCACAGTTGGCCACTTTTCTCTAACAACTATTTAATCTTTTGTACATCCTGCGCTATATTTTCTACAAATTCTATTGTGTCTTGCTCTCACTATGCTCTTACTTCTAGAGAAGTAGTGGGTATTGTTATATCCTCAAATAAATTGATGGAGATTTTTTCTTTTTAGGTGATAGATTGTGGTCCAAAAAAATTATTTCTAAATTTCTTTAGGTATGTTAGAGAGTCTATTTTCTGTAAATAAACTTGGAAAGAACTTTTGATTTGGTTTTGTTAAGAAAAAGAGAGAATCTCAGGTTTCGGTGGTTTAGGAGAGCCTGAAAAGCGCTCATTAACCACCGAAATCCTTTGTTCTCGGTAGTTAAGGGGGAAAAGAAAATGCCCAATTAACCACCGAAAATATTTCCACGGGAAAAATGAAAAGCTCGTGCTTTCACATGAGCTAGTTGTCAATTGGCGTAATCATGAAGACATAATGGCTGAAAGTCCATGGAGGTGGTAAGGTATGCATGCTATTAATGTATCGATCCAAAGATTGATACCCTGTTGTCCTTTTAACTACATTTGTCATTTTAGAATTAAGGCTCAGCAGAGACACAAAAACTCATATGTGATTCGCGACTAACAGAAGTGATTAGTCACATAGCCCCTCATTATCTCCATTCATGAGGACACAGATCCATTATGACCTCGATTAATCTCTTTTTTGATTCCATTAATTACCAAGAGTCATTGTGACAGTCTTAAGCCCGTGATTTCATCAAATAAATGCATACTCAGAGGCCATAATCCCATTTTTGTGGTGATTGCCGAGTGGAGTTCGAGTTCAGTAGATGGTTATCGAGCCAATTGTCATACCAATCAAGCCAAGTCGAGTCATCAGGTAGTTTGAATTCCATACTATTTCAATTTGATTGTATATCTCACCTAAACTTGAAATTTTCGGCTTGCATTTAGTCAGTCTGTTGTTTAGATTCGGTTAGTGGTTGAGCTATGCAATCAGAACTCCGAGTCACCTTGTCTCATTTGTTTTACTCTAAGTCATACTCACTGTCACCCTAAATCATAGAGTCTTTGTCTCCCTGGCATGAAGATTTTCCAAAATCACAGGTACAGGTCAACAATTACTAAATGCCGAAAGTAGGGCCAGTTCTAAGGGCTGAATTGGATGGATTTTGGTACCTTGAGGCTCACCCTGAGGTGGCCGAGTTCTTCAAGAAAACTGGATTCTATGCATATTGTGAAAAACTGGCAGATTTCAACCAACAAGTGTCTGATACCTTTGTTATCTCGTATGATTGAAGTGCAACAACAGTGGGAAAGGAGGAGTTTGTGGTTGATGAGGCAACCATAGCTGAGTTCACTGGTCTCCCTAGAATAGGGGATTGCTGGTTCAAATCAAATATGCCTTCAAACATTGAATTTAGATCCTACCTACAACCTCTGCACAAGGATCTTATATGGAAAAAAGATATACCAATGTCTTATCTGGAACCTAAGTGGCAATCTCTCTTGAAGGCAATCTTTGTCTATATCACTTGTGAAGGTAGATACAATAGGGTTATGTTTTATCACTTCAAGCTATTGAACCATTTCACAAGCATGTCTCCCATCAATTTTCCTTTCTACCTGCACAAATATCTCACAAAAATGGTCAGACAAGTCAAGGCGAAGCCTACCAAAGTGGCTAGCAGGTTGTCACACCAAGGGTTGATTACATTAATTGTTAAAGAGTCCTTGAAAAAGAAATAAGTGGACTGAAATTACTTCCTATTTTGGAATGAGTTCCAAACTAATTTTCAACAGGATGAAAAGGGGAAGAATTCTACTGGTAAGAATTCCATCACCCCTAAGAGCAGTCTAAGAGAAAGGAAGGCTATCTCACCACCAAGAGAGCCGACATAATCATCCTCTACTAAAAGAAAAAGAACCAAAAGGAAATTACAGTTTGGTAAAGAGGGTGAGCAGACCAAGGACCTTGCTGAAGGAGATAACCCTTTGAACTTACCATACAGTGACTCAGAGCCAGAGAAGGAGTTAGCAGAGACACAAGGTGATGAACAGGATGAGTGATCCGGATTATTTTCGCCATGAAATGAGAGCGGAGATATAATAAATAAATGCACAAAGATATTGCAGATATTCAATAATATAACAGAAATGTATCATAGATGCAACCATAAACATAGATATACAGTAATACACGATTTCTATTAATCGGAGAAATGTACAGAGACTGTAAAAATACAGAGTGAAAGACTCGCTAGAATGGTGGCAGCTTATCTCTGAGAAGAGATGTGACGGCTACTCGTATTCGCAAGAAGATGATTACAATGAGGCTCTGAAGGCCCTTTTACAATAAA
>SNQJ01S0000619.1:215720-227320 GCA_010110895.2 Picea sitchensis
CTTGAAAAACCTTCATTTGGACCCTCAAAATGGCCCCGGAAGTTAAAACCTGCTAAAAATAGTAAATTGCCAAAATGGCCAGAAAACTGTTTTGAGCCATTTGGAAAAGGTGGGTGGCCACTGATATCCACCTGGATCAATGAGCAAGTTGCAGAATATTATCCCAACTTACCCTCACCAACTCCTCCAGATGAAAAGAGCCAACCATTAGCAAAAGGTTCTTCAAGCAAGCCTAAAGCATCCAAGGCTCAGAAAATCAATAAACTTCTGAAACAAATCTATGATATGGAAGTTTTAGAAAGAGTTATTAAAAATGAAAATACATACTTGACTAAAAGAAATGCAGAACTTTTTAACATGAACCAAAGTCTCAAGGAAAAGCATGATGAAATCAAGGATAGGAAGAGGGTGTTGATAAGAGAGAACATGAAGTTGTACAGGCAACTTAGACTTATGAGGCTAAAGTTAAAAGAGTCTCAACCTCCAACACAGGATCAAATAGGTTTGGAAAATCTAGTCGAGTTAGCTACAACAATGGTGGATATACCACAATCTTCCACACAACAAGTTAAAGTTTGCAGATCTACACGAGGAAGAGTTGCATCATCAAAGAGGCCTTGAACACTCAACAAAGCATCAAGGTAATCATTTTTGCAAATTTTGAAGTTTTGGACAAAGATGAGTTTTCGGTGGTTTAGGCGAATAGGACAACTATTCATTAACCACCAAAAGCAGAGCTTTCGGTAGTTAATACACCCAGAATTCCTCCGTGTTAACCACCGAAACCTGTAACTGGAGAGAGAAAGCTAAATTTTGCACAGATCGAGGTTTTACTGATCCAAATCATTTGAAAACACTCGTAATGGATAGATGATGAATTATATAGTCAGATTCAAGATCCATTGTTGGTGTATAAGGATTAGAAAAGGTAACCAAGTTAGTTTTGGTACCTATTTTGGTGGTAACAAATTAAGATTTTTTGCACAACTTAGCAAATTCGAATTTTATCTCTTGGAAGAGTCATCAATCAGCCTTGGAAGGCTATTCTACACTGCACAAGGACTCTACAAGATCCGAAGACCATGGAATGTGGGATTGACCTCATTTTGAGGATCATTCCTCATCTTTTGCAAGTTAGTTTTGAATTTCTATTTTAGGCATATCTGATCCATTAATTCAGAATCTAGATACTGTGTTGTAAAAGCTATAAAGCTAAAAACAGAAGATTAATAATGGGTTTGATTTTGAGTTCTATATTCTATTGTTTTGTATGAAAGACATTTTCTTTAATATATCAGCCTGCAAGCTTCTTTCATTTGTTGTTGTCAGAACCTCCTTCATCTTTGTCTATGCATATGAGTGGAATTCGTTCTTTTGTCTCTGTTTAATGGTCCTATGGTAACTGTTATCTTACTTTTGATTGTTAAGCAAAAATCATAAGCATCTTTGGCTAGTTTGTTGACCCATCATATATATTGTTTATGTATGTTTTGGTTAACCGATTGGTTTTCTTATCCATTTGTTATACAAATCTATCTGACAAATAGCTCTTGAAGGCCTTGTATTGCATGAATATAGTTAGACTGTCTTGAAAATACAATCCAGAGGTTAATATATTCATCTTGATCCAAACCCACACCTATTATTGAGAAAATAGTTTCCAAAAAGATTAAGTTACCAGGAATCTTTGACTTACAACCTAGGAGAGTTTCCTGGAGTGATAACAAGTACTGTGCACTCTTTCATCTCCTTTATTTGGCTCTTATAATTCTCTAGCATCTGAGATATTTTATTCATATTTTCTTCTCGTGATACTTCCTCTAATCTTGCATTGTCTGGGATGGTTTGAAACATTGTGCCAATATGTTTCTCTATCTCTTCTATCTTCTGTTGCACTAAATTCTTCTCCTACCCTTCTTGGATAATTTCTTCCTTCAGTGTGATGTTCTCCTCGTGTGTTGTATGTAAATATTTTGCATCCAACCTTGCCTTAGACTAGATTTCATATGCGACACTGATCTGCAATTTGTACAACACCTTTGTCGGGATCTTGGGAACTGCCAAGTCCAAAGTCTCTATCTCCTTTAGAGGCTTTTGTGCCACCTACTAGTCAATGTATAACATATCAGGTGTTATCATGAAGTTGGCGCTTCCTTATGCTATGATATGCATTGTTTCGCCTACTGTCATTCCTTCCATGGTATTTTCTAGTGTGTCTTTTTGTCGTTTCTCTGCCCTGATATTTAATTGTTCCAATGTAGGTTTTACCTCCTACACTTTCTCAATGATTAAATCCCTATGATTCTCGACATTCTCCCAACCCTATGATAGCCGATTTTCAATGGTTGTGGCTACTAATTCAACATCATCTGTTGTTAGTGATGTATGAGGTGGTGTCGTATGGGCCTTCTCCTTGTTCCTTGAGCCACTTGTTTTCTCTCGTGTTCTCTTCTTCTGGGCATCTGTTGTCTCATATGTCTCTAGCATGCCTGTATCCATCCATGTTTCTTGTCCAACGTATTCTTCCAAAGCTATATCCTGTCTCTCTTTCCTTACTTCTGTTGGGCACACTTCTTCTCTTGTAACTCCTCATGTATGCCCTATGCGCGGTGGATCCTGTGTGGGACCACCCTATGGTTTCTTCTGCATGCTTCGTTTCTTTTTAGGTGGGTTTCTTCCCTCCACTTTGCCTTATGTTGTATTCTACTTTTTGATTCCCCCCATTTCTTCCTATCTGCCATGCATTGACTCTTCTATACTGCGCTTGAGTCTGTATTATTGGCCCTCTCCTTGAACTTGCTGGAACCTTCCATTCATCAGGCCAATCTTGGACCTAAATTTGGATATCTTGCGTCGTCACGTAGTAGCTCAGTAGTAGCCACTCCTTCGTTGGATCCCTCTTCACATGCAACCACATACAGTGGCACGTGGCTTGAAAATTGGCAATTTGTCCAAACTCTTGGACTGTCTCAGGTGAAATCCTTTGTGTGTTGGATAAGTGGTTCTGGATCTATAAAACATATAGAGAAAATATATCATTGTTCACCTTCTTTGTCTTCAGGTCTTTTTTTCTCCTTAAGGAAGTGTACCAGGCTGCACCACACTTTCCTAATCTTTGAAGGAACATACTATACGTCGGTTCTTTCCAGCCTACAAGTTAAATGAGGATGAGTAACCACGAGTAG
Source organism: Picea sitchensis (assembly GCA_010110895.2). Classification (NCBI taxonomy): domain Eukaryota; kingdom Viridiplantae; phylum Streptophyta; class Pinopsida; order Pinales; family Pinaceae; genus Picea; species Picea sitchensis. The sequence goes on from SNQJ01S0000619.1 coordinate 218,906, forward strand.
TGGAACTGAGAGCCCCAATATTATGTATCCTTAAAGTCTTCCAGGAAGGAATTAAGCAAATAAGGGCCCTATCTCATCGAGCTCCCCTTCGCGGACTACGCTACAAACGCTACCACTCCTGCTGGTACTTCTTCCTTCCTGCATTTTCACATTAATTTACATCTTAGAAACTTTGTGGTGAATCTTTTCACCAGATCATTTATGTCGTTGATCTTGATCCCCCTATTTCCTCTATCTATGCCATATTTCTCCTTAATTTCATCTGAATGGCCTTTGCCTTATTCTTATCCTCCATATATTCTTCTGGATTCTCCCCATCTGTGGATAGCCCAGTAATTGCAGCTATTAGGTCCACATTGATAGGAAGTGGCCTATACATCCATAAGACACCTCCATGCACCCTTGTTAGGAGTTGTTTCACACATCCATTGATATGTTTACCGTGCCCAAAGTGCAGTATATCTAGTAAAATCATAATCCATGTGTTCTAGAGTCCTAGGATCCACTGCGTAGGTTCCAACAACAATGCACCTGATGGGCCCTCTCCTTTACTTTCCATGTAGTTGTGCTACACCAAATCTGAGAATTTGATGGTATCTACTACATCGTGTTATGATTATTTCATGTTGTTCACCTCTCATATCATGTTATCATTCACTTTCACTCCATTCAAGATCTTTTGCATCACAATTGGAACCTCTGTCTGTGTGCATGGTATCCATTGTGCACTGCTTTTAGCCTGATCTTTAATTTTCCCTTGCGGGGATGATGCCCTGACCTCTAATACGCCCTCTTGCTCTATTTCTTGTTCTTCTTCCATATCTATTCCATGTTGCATTGAACCCATGGCCTTTTCTTCTCCCTGTGGCCCTTTTCTTCTCAACGCGTTGGACTTTGTCCTTTCCGCGGCTTCCTTAGTTGCATGCTAGTTGGCTCATACTCTGGTATATGGATTTCATCCACATCAACCATTGCCGACATGTCTTGTGTCCTTGTTTACGTTGCCCAAACACTTCTTCTCGTGTTTCGACTGACCCTGCTTGGCGCTACAACTCGTGGTGGCGACATCTTACTAAAATATGGATTGTGGTGCTACAAATATGAACCTGTTGTCAATAATTCTCACTCTCTCATGCTTGGGGTTCGTTCTTCATTCTTATCCTCACCTTTAAACATACATGACTGAAATTTCCCCCTTTTCTCGAGTTTATTTCGGGATGAGGTACTGACAACTGTTCCACACTAACAATTTTTAACTTTTCACTTTTTCCTATGCACTACACTTTTGTATCTATCAACTACATTCTAGCACACACTGTCTTCAACACTGGTTTTTTTGCGGTGCACTGTTAATTCTAACAATTCTATTACATCCAAAACCTTCCAGTATTCTCCTATCTTTTTTTATTTTGGTTACATTTCTTCTTTTTATGGATTTTTGTCTTTTTCTTCTAACATCTACTATATAAAATATGTGCAATCATACCTCCTCTTTCTATTTTTACATTAGGTTATTAGGTCGATTTTCTTGATACATATTCAGTCGAATTCCATTTACCATTCCTCTGAGATTCTTCCCTACAAGATATTTCAATTGCACAACACCTCCATTCGTGATGGCCTCTACCTGATAAGGCCCTAACCAGTGCATATTGAACTTCCCAGGGTGTTGTAGATACCTGTTGTCATAGAGGAGAACTAGATATCCTTCCTTAAATATTTTCTTCTTTATGTTCCTATCATGCCAAGATTTTTCCTTCTCTTTCTATACCTCCTAATGAAATCTTGCTAAAATTTTGTCTTCTTCCAACTCCATCAATTGATCCAATCTTTCCTATGGAGCACCTTCTTCTGTCATGTTGGTGATTGTTGAAATGCGTAGACTAAGTACTAAATAATGCAATGGAACCAATGCTTCCTTCCCATACAACAGTATGAATGGTGTCTATCCTGTAAGATTCTTGCATGTAGTCTTGTAAGCCCATAACATTGTTGATACCTTCAAATCCCAATCATCCCTATTCACATTGGAAATATCTGTCAATGCATTTTCTAGGATTTTGTTAAAATATTCTATTATACCATTTTCCTGGGATGGTAAGTTGTGCTCTTTTGATGATGTATCTTGAATTCTTTTGTCATAACTGTGATTACTGTTAATAAAATGAGTCCCCTGATCACTTAACAAAATTCTGGGGCATCCAAACCTTGTCACCACGTTCTCAAAGAGAAATTGCACTGTTGTTTTTGCACTGCAATCCTTCATTGGGGATCCTTCTTCCCATCTGGTTAAGTATTTTGTCACAATGATGATGTATCTGGCTCATGACCTCTTTGCTGGTGGGTTAATGGGTCCAATGAAATACACATCCCATTTATCAAATACCTATAAAGTTACTTGTGGAATAAGTGGCATTTCATCCCTTCTATATGGTCTTCTCACCCTTTGACAGAGATCACAGGTGTTGGAGAAATTTTTATTTTTGGCACCCTAGTTCATTGGGAGTTAACTGACTAGTTCTATTTTAGACTTTCTAATTTTAGACCATCACTATTATGCATGCATTCCTAAGAAAAGTTCACTGCAGCTAATTGCTTCTTCTCTTTTCTTAATTATAGGATGTCATTTCCTATATGAGTGAACATCACTCACTCATTAAACATATCATAATATACATTGATTCACATTCTTCATATTGTATCTCTCTTCCTTTTCTTGATAAGCTTTGTTTGTGTATTCTTTAGCTAGGTCTCCTGTGTAGGTTTCCATGAAACATTGACATGGTATCAGAGCCGAGTTACTTGGAGCAACCCAGAAAAGCCAGAGAAGAGCGAAAGAGGATTTAATTATTGAGTAACCCTAGTTTATGCCAGATTCACAACCTATCCCTATTGAAAGGTGTGACAATTGGAATTAACACAGTCTATCCATTACTAAAGTGTGTCGGTCAATAGACGCTGTCTATCCATTGCTAGGGTGTGACGGTCACACTCAAACTTATGAATTTTTCTTTTAGGAATCGACGTAGCTTATACATATCCAAAGTGTGACATAGTAGGACTATATCCTTCTTTATGGTGCGACGATTCATTCTACGCATTGCCAGGGTGAAACACTCTAGAAAATTGGTTTTCTGCAGTAAAACAACCATATCTCGAAATTCACGATATGGGTTGGGCTGAAATTTTGAATAGAGATGTATGACATAGCGATGCACATGATCACCAAAAATATCTAGAACCCACATCATATTTTCAAATATATAGTTGTTTTAGCATATCTATAGCTGCCATAGAACCGTCAATCATATCTCGAAATCCACAATCTGGGTTTTCAGGATCTTTTCAGAATCAATAGCACAGATGGAGACGATGCAACTTCTTCAATCAAGTCTAGAAATAATAATCACATTGTAAAAATATTTTGAATGGAATCCTAAGGCGTCATTCCAACTCAAAATAAAAGGTCTGTATAATTTGATGATGGTGATAGAAACAAAACCTACATCAGCGCTTGGGAAGACCAGATGGGTGAACCGTAAAGATGAGGCCACAAGGATACTTATTTAGTTAATATCCATTGATTTATGGTTTCATGTTGCTGCATGAAAGACTCCAAATGTGATTTGTACCACCTTGGAAGGACTCTTTGGAATGCAGGATTAGATGTGAGGTCATATGCTTGAGGTAGAGTTGAATACCTTAGACCCTAAAAGTTTTGATAATATACAAGATTTATTTACTAAATTTAAATATTTGATATTGAGCTTGGGTGAATGTGGTATTGACAAGTCTACATAAGAGAAACAACCTATTCTAACAATATTGGCCAAGATAGGACCAGCATACATCGTATATGTCTCCAATTTCCATTTTGGTAGATGTCTTTTGGGAAAAAATTTTAAACTTCCTACGATGGCTTAGTGCATTGAGTCTCTCACACAAGAGAAAAAACAAATTATACAAATGGGCCTCATGAAATATCCCAAAGCACATCTGCTCACCATGCATGATGGAAAAGGGCCATCCAATCAGAAATCAAAGTAGAAACGAAAGGAGCTATCACATATAGTGTCAAAGAAGGAGGGATATTCCAAACCCTTCAAGGATTCTTCAAGTTACAAAGATTCTTCAAATTCCAAAGAGAAGAAGAAGAAGGGAAAGTAGTGCACGTATTGCAATAAATAGAATCATGAATAATCCACATGCATGAAGAAGCAGATCGATATTATGACACAGGTCCTTCAAAATAATAAGCTTGGAGACTTCATTCCTGAAGGGGCCAAGAAGAATAAGGAAGAAGACCATGCACCTAAGAAAGGTAATCATCATGCTCTGGTCGTAATTAATTCCTCATCCGATTCATGGATTATATATTATGGCACATCACATCATATGGTAGCTAAAGAGGAAGTTTTTACTTCTTTGAGTTGATGCTCTAGACCTCTTATTCTCATGAGGGATGATAATCCAATAGAAGTTGTAGGAGGGGGAAGAGTGGAACTCCCTAATGGAAGTTTTGAGAATGTTTTACATATTCCAAATATTTCTATAAATCTTCTCTTAGTTTATCAGATCACTCAAACAGGTAAAAGGGTTGAATTTACATCAGATTCAGTTATTGTACTTGACATGCATGACTGTTCCATTGTTGCAGTTGGTGAGGTAGATCAGAAATCACGGTTTTATAAGTTCACCAAGTTTACTGACTATGAGTCCTCTTTGCTACTTACACATGTTAATTATAGTAGTAGAGTATGGCATGAGAGATTTGGTCATTTAAAATTTAGGTACATGCATCGAATTTCCAAGAAAGGAATGGTCAAAGGCTTGCCAGACATTCAATTTTCTAAAGGGGTTTGCGAAGGATGCATTCTTGGCAAGCATCCTGAAGAGAGGTTTGAAAAGGGGAAGGCAAGGAGAGCCTCCTCTTCCTTGGATATTGTTCATAGAGATCTCATGGGTCCATTTCCACATCTTTCCATCAACAAAGCAAGGTATGTTCTTGCATTTATTGATGATTACTCACACTATACTTGGCTTTATTTTCTTATGAAAAAGTCTGAAGTTTTTGAGTATCTCAAAGACTTCAAAGATCTAGTAGACACACAAACTGGGAAGAAAATCAAGATCCTCCATACAGACAATGGGGGGGAGTATTTCAACAAAGATGTTCAGAATCTTTGTCATGAATCTGGTATCCAATTATAGCACACAGTTACGTACATTCCATAGCAGAATGAATTTGATGAAAGGAAGAACATGTCTCTCAAGGAGATGACCAGTTTCATGTTGCATGCAATATCACTTCCTTCCAAGCTTTGGTTTGAGGAACTTAAATGTTCTAATTACATACATAACAAAGCACCTCACACATTTTTTGAGGATAGGACACCTTTTGAGGCTTGGACAGGTGACAAACTAGATGCCACACACTTCCGCATCATTGGATCTAGAGCATGGGCCCATATTCCTTATGAAAAGAGGAAAGCTTTAGATCCATAGAGAACGCCTTGCATATTTGTGGGATATCCAGATAATGTAAAGGGGTACAAATCGAGTCATCCCTCTACAAACTGACTCATCATTTAGTGCAGTGTTTAGTTTCAGGAGATTCCTTTGCATGCACCTCTAGTGCAACATGAAAAGACTCTTGTGCTTCCATCAGTTCCATATATCAAAGATGATGATTCCACACACTCAGATGCTACATATTCAGACACAGATTCAAAGTATTTTGTACATATATATGAGAAGATAGTACATCCAAATGAGGAGCCAGTGTCAAAGTTTCATCAAATTCCCAAGTGGGCATAGTCCACACTTCAGGTAGTAGGAAACCTTGCAGGGGATCCATTGGATTCGAGGAGGACTCGAGCATAGCATGTGGATCCTTCTCATGTACTTTCATCTTCTGAACCAACGATGCCCATGCATTTCTATATGGTTAAATCTTTTTATCCATATACCTACAGTGAGGTTGTTGGAAATCCATTATGGGAAGAAGCCATGCAGGAGGGGCATGAATCTCTCCTAGAGAATCAGACTTGGGATCTAGTTCCACTTCCACCAGGAAGGAAACTTGTTAGATGAAAATGGGTCTATAGGACCAAGAGAGAATCAAATGGTCAACTGAGTAGGTACAAGGACAAATTAGCTGCAAAAGTATTTCAATAGATTCATGGGACAAATTATGATGAGACCTTTTCTCTTATAGCAAAGATGGACTCCATTTTCTTGGATGTAGCCATTGAAAAAACCAAAGGATGGGAGGTTAACCAAATGGATGTGAATAATGCTTTTCTTCATGGTGACCTTTCAAAGGATATCTACATGGAGTAGTTGCATGGGTTCATTCATAACTCATGTTTAGTATGCAGACTAAAGAAGTCTCTTTATGGCCTCAAGAAAGAACCTAGAGCATGGTATGCAAAGATGGATTCTTACTTGATTTCACATGACTTTGTTAGATGTAAATCTGAATCCAATGTTTACATGATGAGGACTACTAACTATGTTATGATTTTAGTACTCCATGTTGATGATCTTTTGATCAATGGTATCTCATCTTTAACCGTTTCTTTGGTCAAATATATTTTGCATGCCAGGTTCTCTGTGACGAAAATGGGTCCACTACACTTCTTTCTTAGTCTTGAGATTAGTCAGGATGCTTCCAGAATCAAGCTTTCTCAGACTAAGTATGTAAGTGATCTTCTGGATAGATTCCACATGATAGACTATAATTCTGCACCTACACCCTTCTTATCTGGGATCAGACTTGAGGATGGTGGGGATACACCATTAGTGGACAACTCTTTGTATCGACAGTTGGTGGGGAGTATTTTGTATCTCACTCACACCCATCCAGATATCTCATATGTGGTAGGAGAAATTTCTAGATACATGCAGGAGCCCCATGATATGCACTGGAAGGATTCCAAGCACATCCTCATATATGTTCAGGGCACCATGAGTTATGGGATTCTCTATGCAGTTGGTTGTGCATTAGATCTCATAGGATTCACAATTTCATATTGGGTTGGTGATAACATTGATCACAAGTCCAAGTTTGGGTATACTCTCAGTTTAGGGTCAAGCCCAATTTGTTGGCAAAGTAAGAAGAAATCATCCATTTCTTTATCTGCTGTAGAGGCCGAGTATAGAGGAGTAGTCAACTGTGTCATTCAAACACTTTGGCTTCAACACTTCCTTACCAAGATTGATATCTAGTTTCACTATCCAACTATCATATGGTGTGACAATCAAATTACACTGAGATTTTGCAAAGATCTAGTACAACGACAACGAACCAAACACATTAAGGTCCACATGCATTTATTCAGAGTTTTAGTACATGAAAAGATCATTTATTTGTAGTTATGTCCTTCCTTTGAACATACTATCGACATATTCACCAATACCTTCACTGGGCATAAGTTTCAGACTTTGCAGGATCGTCTTGAAGTGAAGAACACAGTTTCCTAGCAATTTCCTTTTCTTCTTTTGATGCATTGTATTTTGAGGGGGGAGTTTGTTCCCATGTGGTGTTCCCACTTTCCTCATTTTTATTCAGTGTTCATTAGTTGCATTGTACATGAGTACCTAATATGGCCTAGTAGTCGGGACTCATTTTTTACTCCATACTAATGTTTAGGGTGGGTGTTGGAGAAATTTCTATTTTCAACACACTAGTTCAGTTGGAGTTAAATGACTAGTTCTATTTTAGACTTTCTAATTTTAGACCATCACTATTATGCATGCATTCCTAAGAAAATATCACTGCAACTCATTGCTTCTTCATTTTTCTTAATTATAGGATTTCATTGCCTATATGAGTGAACATCACTCACTCATTGAATAGATCATAATATACATTGATTTTTGATGCAGGAGCATCCGCAAGACATCATACGAACCAGCGCGAGGAGGAAGAGATTGTACAGCTGGACAACCAACAAACCTTTTTGATTTTGAATTTCACCTTGGTATTGTTGTGCCGCCGTTTACTAGAGGCATTCAAAGCCAGGCGCACTTGTATTATGTTATAGATAGGAAGGCATTTAATTCAATTAAGGCTGGTAGATAGAAGGTAGCTGTAGATTTGACAGTTTTAGCTTTAGAGAGGGAAAACGGAGTATAGACACCCTCCCTTGTATCATTGTAACATGACACATTCAGCATAGAGAAGAGCAGAGAACAGAGCAGAGAGCTGTGAAGAACCTCCATGTACAGTTATTGAATTAACAGGAAGAGCTTTGATTCAATTTCATGGACGTGTTTGATCTCTCTGTGTTGTTGATATTGTGCCTCTGCATGTTTGTTTCTTTTTATGCTTATATTTTATATGTTGCTTATGTGATTGCATATCAGGTCAAAACCCTGAGGGAATGAGTTTCAGTTGTTTCTCTGCTTAGG
>SNQJ01S0000619.1:227370-239483 GCA_010110895.2 Picea sitchensis
GTGTTGTACAGCGATAATCACGCATTGCAATTCGTGAGTCAGCAGGAGAAGCTGAATCAGAAGCATGCGAAGTGGGTAGAGTATATGCAGAATTTCACCTTCGTCATAAAGCACATTTCAGGGACTGCGAACAAGGTAGCTGACACCTTGAGTAGGAAATGTTTAGTGCTGCAGGAGTTCAGGGTCAAAACCTTGGGTTTTGAAAACCTGAAAGATATGTATGCAGGTGATGTTGATTTTGGGGAAGCATACGAGGCAGACGAGAACCCAGTTCTCAGAGATAGGAGCCCGTGGATAGATTTCTTGATATAGGATGGATTGCTTTTTAAAGGCAACCAACTGTGCATTCCAGATTGCTCAATGAGAGAGAATTTAGTGAAGGAAAAACACAGCGGTGGACTAGCAGGTCATTTTGGGCATGATAAAACATTCGCCAAGTTGAGCGAATCGTATTTTTGGCCAGGTCTGCGTGCAGACGTGAAGAGATTCGTTGACAGGTGTAGGATATGTCAACATGCGAAGGGCAGAAAGCAGAACACAGGGTTATATCATCCGTTGCCCATACCTAAGAGGCCATGGGAGGCCTTTAGTATGGATTTTGTGTTAGGCTTACCGAGAACACAACGAGGAGTTGATTCCATCTTTGTTGTGGTGGACAGGTTCTCGAAGATGGCACATTTCATACCTTGCCATAAGACAAGCGATGCAACCCACATCGCAAATTTATTTTTCAAAGAGATCGTGCGATTGCATGGATTGCCGAGGAGCATAGTCTCGGACAGGGATACGAAGTTCATAGGTCATTTCTGGAGGACACTATGAGAGAAGCTGGGGACGGACTTGGCTTTCAGTTCTGCTTACCATCTGCAGACAGATGGGCAGACGGAAGTGGTTAACAGGAGCTTAGGGGATCTGTTGAGAAGTCTGGTGACGGAGCATCACACCAGTTGGGATCAGATCCTACCGCAGGTAGAATTCACGTACAACGATTCAGTGAATCTGAGTACAGGTAAGAGCCCATTTCAAATTTTGTATGGGACACAGCCGAGAGGAGTGTCTGAGCTCAGGGAGCCAGAACAGGCTGAGACCAGCAGCGCAAGGGCTGAAGAATTCGTTGAGGCAATGAAAGAACTTCACGCAGAGGTGAAGCAGCGGTTGCAGAAATCCAATCAAGAATACAAGCGCAGAGCCGACCAGAGGAAGAGACAAATTCAGTTTGAAGTTGGGGACATGGTTCTGGCACACTTGAGGAAAGAGAGGTTCCCAAGGGGAACATACAACAAGCTCAAGATGAAGAAAATCGGGCCATGCAGAATTCTGAGAAAATTCGGCGAAAATGCATATGAGCTTGAATTGCCAAAGGGCATTGGAATATCTCCGATTTTCAACATTTCGGACTTGTACCCCTACAGGGCTGAAGAAGCAAGCACTGGGACTGAGGAACCAGTAATCCAGTGGCAGAAACAATTACCAGTAGCACAGAAGCCTCAGATGGAATGCATACTGGACAAAAGAGTAGGGACGAAGACCAGGAGGAAGCAGTATCTTGAATACCTGGTGAAGTGGAAAGATCACCCAGTGGAGGATGCCAGCTGGGAAACAGAAGCAATGATTTTGAAACATGGGCAGACTGTACGGGAGCTCATGAGCAGGATCCCATGAAATCTTTTGAGCTGAGGAGTATGATGCAGGAGCATCCGCAAGACATCATACGAACCAGCGCGAGGAGGAAGAGATTGTACAGCTGGACAACCAGCAAACCTTTTTGATTTTGAATTTCACCTTGGTATTATTGCGCCGTCGTTTACTAAAGGCATTCAAAGCCAGACGCACTTGTATTATGTTACAGATTCAGCATAGAGAAGAGCAGAGAATAGAGCAGAGAGCTGTGAAGAACCTCCATGTACAGTTATTGAATTAACAGGAAGATCTTTGATTCAATTTCATGGACATGTTTGATCTCTGTGTGTTGTTGATATTGTGCCTCTGCATGTTTGTTTCTTTTTATGCTTATCTTTTATATGCTGCTTATGTGATTGCATATCAGGTCAAAACCCTGAGGGAATGAGTTTCAGTTGTTTCTCTGCTTAGGCCAGGAGATTCCTGCATCGAGTGCAGTTGAATACCTCCGCATAGAGTGCGTTGAGGGGGCTAAGTAGTTGAACCATTTGTCCTCTTTTGCCCAGAGTTGGGGTTGAATATTCGAGCCATGCAGGTGGGTGCAGGTCGAATTGGAGGCCCCAGTAGCAGGTCTGAGAAGGGAAAGATCGAGCTGTTGCGTGCGTGAGTGCGCAAACGGGCCAGAAGGCTTCATGACTTTGGAGGCGATTGAAGACCGAGCACAGGGAGTGTGTTCTAAAGAACCTTGAAGGAGCTCAGGAGGGATAGTCCCCTTGAATCATTGGGGTTTTGACCTCAGTGGAGGCCGCACAGGACGAGGGTGGCGAACAGAGGATTTCTCTCGAGGAAGAGAATCGACAACTGGAGTTGATCAAGGAGAGTCCCGAACTCCAGTGTATCGTTGATCGCGGAGGAGCTGCGAGGGGTTTAAGTCGCAGGTGCACAGAGGACCCATTACCATCGCCCATCGGCGAATCGGGGTTGGCGAGTGCAAGAATCGCATGCCCGTCAAAATCGCGAAGTGCGATCCCCCCGATTTGATCTGAGCCGTCGATCGCTGGAGGGACAGGTGGCATAAATCCGAAACATCGGAGTTTCGGCATTCGGGGTTTCAACCGGCAAGAGACTTGGAGTCGTGGATCCGCGATCCGCGAAATCTCGAGGTTGACGGTGCTGAGTGGGACCCTGGAGTTATAGTGGACTCCAAGTGGCGCGTTCGCGTGAGATCGACGTTTCGGCACTCGGGTTATTGGGGCGCTAAACATTGACATCGCAGGTGGCGATATCCCGATAGGGACAAGCCCGATATCCGGAACATTGACCGTTGACTATCGGCTTTCGGGATTTCGGCGGTTGAGTGACTGGGAGCAGTGTCGCATATCTCGCGACATCGCGAGACCCGATCCCCCGATTTCCGAAGGGAGGATCACGTGGAATCGTAACTGTGGGTAGAATATCTCCCAAGGGAGTTGGAAGAGCGTGGACTCTTCGGGCCGAGGTTTGTGAAGGTCCTGGTGGTGTGACCGTGCCTGTGAGGGGCAGGTTGCTATCAATTTTCATTCTTCATATTGTATCTCTCTTCCTTTTCTTAAGAAGTTTAGTTTGTGTATGCTTTAGCTAGGTCTCATGTGCAGGTTTCCATGAAACACTGACAACAATTATGACAATATTCCTTTGCATCCTTATGTACTGTAGGCTACCATAATCATGTGCGGAACACCTTCTATGATGTAGGATTTCCTGCATAGTTCCCTCCATCTATACCTTCATGTACTTCTACTAACACCATGGATAATTCATGCTCCATCACACATCTTCTCAAAATTCCATTTGCACCTAACTTGTATAAATGTCCTGCAATCAAGTAATATCTACAACACACACTACCAACTGTTTTTTTCTGTGCGACAGTAAATTCCCTAGGAGCCATTCCTGTGCTAAAATATCCAACAATATTAGCAAAACAATCATCAACAATCTGAACAGAAAATAAGTTAGCATAAGGAAAATTATCCTCCAAGTTCTTTGGCTCCTCTTCAGTAGTAATTATTGATAGATGATCTGGTCCTGCATTCATCTTCCCTAGTTTTACTATGATTTCAAAATCATATTCCTGAAACAATAAAAACCATCTACGTATCCTCTCCCCAACACTAGCTTGTTAACTAGGTACTTCATAGAAAAATGATTTGTAAACATCTTAAAATGTTGACCCAATAAATAATGTTTGAACCTCTATAGGGAATATACCATAGCCAAACCTTCGGTTTCTGTACTATTATATTTCTTCTCAGACTCAGATAATTTTCTATTAGCAAAAGATATTGGGTGATCAATGTCTCCTTCACCTTGTTGTGCCAAAACTTCTCCAAGTGCAATGGATGAAGCATCCACATGAACATGGAATTATTTTGTCCAATCTAGAAAGCTCAAAATTGGTGTTTTCACCATATTGTCTTTTAGTATGTCCAATCTCTCTTAGCATTAATCATTCCATTGTAAACTGATGTATTTCTTCAGTAACTTCTCCATGGGCACAGTAATCTTTGCATATCCATCTATGAATTTACTATAGTACCTTGTGTGGCCCAATGTTTCTCTCAATTGGCGCACTGAATTTGGTGGTTGTAAATTGACAATAACAACAATATTGGCAGGGTCTACTATCAAGCCATGTTTGCATACAATGTTCCCAGGTAGGATGCCAAATGGTGTGTTGAATATACATTTCTTAATTTTATATGAGATATGACATTGGCTACATCTTTCTAACATTAACCTCAAAATTTCTACATGGTTCAATCAACCAGACAAACCTTTGAAAATTTATGTATAAAATCCTTGAATGCAACTACTACTACTCTATAAAATATTTTTGGTGCATTATTTAAACCAAATGAAATTACTGTGTACTAATATGACCCCCAATCTGTTGAAAATGTAGTTTTGTACTTGTCATCTGGAGCAATTATGATCTCATGGTAATCTGAAAATCCATCTGTGAAAGAGTACACGTTATGTCCTCCCACATTCTCTAAATCCTCATTTGTAAATGGAGTAGGAAAAGGATCATGCATGAATACATCATTTAACTTCCTCAGATCCACACATATCCTAATCCCTCTAGTATTTTTTTTCCTGGACAACCATTGGACCAATCCACTCTGATTCTTCCACAGACTCTATGATTCTTGATTCTAGCATTCTGTCAATTTCTGCCTTAACCTTCTGCTTATAGATGGGGTTTAATCTGTATGGTCTATGTCTAACTAGTCTTGCCTCTGGTCTGAGGGGTATCTTCATTACCCCAATTTCTCCTGCTACCCCTTTCATCTATGAAAATGTGGCTGGGAATAAATCACTATACGCACGCAGTAGTTCAGTTATATTTTCCATTGTATCATTGTCCCTGTTATCTCTGATGTTGGCTATATTGGGATTCTCCTTAGTCCCAACGTTGACCTATTTAATATTTATAGGTGAAGTAAACTCTTTTGATTGTAATAGGGGTCCTTCCAAACCTCTTTCTCCTTCCTCTTCTAATATATGTATGTCACGTGGGTTGTATTCTACTTCTTCATCCTCTGTGACTTGATAACAGTAAAATAATTGTTCAAGTGTTTCTTTTCTATAATATTTGTCTATTTTCATTGTATCTACACAATACTCTTCAAATATCTTCCCTTTGATCCTCTGTAATGCTATATCCACCCATGGATTCTCACTTTCAAATGAAAATATCCTAATAAAGTTTTGTTGTGCTGCGCCCGAACTTGTATTTTCTTTGCGTAGTTCCCTCTCCTTATACCAATTAGTAGGTATTAATTATAATGATGAATAAAGTAATGCATCCATTCCCCTGGTGGTACCAATGTCCAGTTAGTGACACAATCATCTATGTGTTGTCTTGGGTTCCCTCTTCCATCATACTTCTGTAAGGGTCTATCCTACTGATGTCTACAAAATCTTATGTGCATCAATCGCTTACACTGATACCAGTCTTGAATTACCTTCTTATGTGCACCCCACCATCATGCAAGTGTGTCCCTTAGTGCTATATCCAACACTAATAATGTTTGACTATCCAAAACCTCTAATTCGAACTCTATCAGGAAGTTTTATAAATTCTCCTCTACAGTAAATGTGGGAAACTGTCTTACTTTTGTTCCAACCCATATTATTGTGCATGTAACTCTGGTGCACCTCCTAGTAGAGACTTCATGTAATCTTTTCTACCATTTTTATGCTCCTGTATCATAATCTGGCATGTCATAATTAATAATCCTCCAACTGAGCACTCCATCTGCAGTTGGATTCACATAGTCCTCATCCCATGTAGTAGTCCTATACAACTAGTTACATCATCCTCCAGAACACTGTCAGGCATAGGTTCTACTATATTTCACAATATGAGGGATCTAAAGGTTCTACTACCATAAATTTCCCATCTTAAAATATCATCTTTCTAGTCTTTAAATTAATTATGGCCTAATTGTCAAAGGCCCAATCAATTCCCAATAGTGTTGGAAATGGTATAGACTCATCCATCATATCCATCACTTCAAAGTCTGTTGTGGTGTGCACACCATCTATATCCATTGTTTTATTCTTCAATCTACCTATGAGAATCACTCTCTACTGGTTTGCTAGCTTCAATTGGATATTGGAATACCCTAGTGTAGGTTCTCCCATTGCTTCCCAAGTCTTCTATGGAAAAATGTTGACATCTGATCCTAAGTCTAGGATAACATTTGTTTTGGTTATTACTCTTTCTATCTACTTCTTGGTTGACCCAGGTTTAGATATGAACAAGTTTCCAACAAAACCCTCTAAAATTATCAACCCTCCTGGTAAACCAGAAGGAAACACAACACAAAAAATGTATTGCGCAGTCTCACCTGAGATAGTTCTATGGGTGGCTGCAAATATCATGTACTTGCAACCTAGGACAGAGTGGGGATCTAGGATTTCATTTCATATTCCTTAATTTTATGCATGCAATCTACTGATCTAATAGATAGCATATCTAACATAACTATTCATTCATCCATTCATCATATAATTACTAACAAAAGGTAAATATGCAATAAACACAAAACATAACATAGGTTTTACCATGGTTCACCCCCTCTTGGGCTACATCCACAAAGATATGGCTCCTTAGGCTCTTTTATTTAGATTTCTGCAATATACGGTGTTATGCACCCTACAATTTCGATTATACAATCACAAAACAGGTTATACAGCCTCTGTAAGGCAAACTAGATAGTACCAGGCTCCTTAGCCTACAATCTAATCCTCAATATCTAGCTACGTGACTCTCCTACAACTCAACAACTTATAAGTATGTATTAGATCTTACAATCATTCTCCTAACCGAGCAAAACAATATCCTCCCATGAGCTAGACACCCGACCTAGACCTCCTATGTACTTATTTATACTAATTTGCATCTTATCATTTGTTACAATCTCTTACAAAATCCCTAACACTAACATGGTTAGGTTTTCCTTCATGCTTGCCTTGCATTCTTTCCTCCTTTGCGTGTTGTTTTTCCTACCAAATTTTTCTTCTCCAAAATTGGCCTTATCTTCCAAAAATAGACCTTTTCTCCAAATTAGGCCTGCGCCCAACAAACCCCCAACATTGACATGTGGCTCGTATTGAGCCACTTAGTTAGTGCATGCTCTTTCTATGACTATTTCCAAAATTTGGAACTTCTCTGCTAAGTCACTTCCTCACGTCTTAACCTGCGCGTCTTTTACTGTCAGTGCCTCTATTGACTGCATTGTGATCTCTTCCTGAATCAGTTTTGTGCTCCCTGTGTGTGTCTATGTCATGCTCTTTTTTTCCTCCTCCAACTATGTGATCATATGCACTTCTTTCTCTTGGAGGGGTTCTACTTCCACCTGTTTCTCTTGTTTTTGCATCTGCGTGGATTTTAAATATGTCTGCATCTTTTTCAAGTCTTGATTACCTTTCAGGCGCTCTGTGATGCTCATTGTTTTATGTTTTCTCTTGAGCACTTGTATGGCTGCGATGAGACTTTCCTCTTCTTGGTCCCACTGGTTGGCCTTCTCATCCTTGTAACATCCCCAACCACCAACAGGCTGGGAAATGCTACCAACACCTGCAACTCTACTACTCTATTTTGATCTGTTGAAGCTCCAACCTTAAACTACTGGGCTATGCCACACAGAGATACTTGCGGAAAAATATACACATCTATATAAACATAGAATGACTATTCTACATATATCTAAAATAATAATGTGGAAATAATAGTAAGCCTACACATGCAACATATACGACATAAACAGGTGATACTCATCAATTACAACATATGCACCATTACACAACATGTAAATGAACATAAAAGTGGTACTTATCTTTTATTAGAAGACCACCAACTACATGCAGACCTTCCATGAACCTCCCAACCATAGACCACGTTTTTCATCGCGCTCAGCAATGGTCACCCCTGAGCTGGGACTAAACTCCACCCAAGCCAAGGGAATCCTAGATTAGGCTGAGGTTATAGGAAAACTACATAGAGCAACCAGAAGGATTCTCTCCAGGAGCCTTGTCACGCCCACTACTCACAGACTCTCATTCCCCACATGTATGTTCCACCTGGGAGTATACACCTTCACAAGCACAGTCCATCGGTGCTTCACCTCCTTCTCTGGGTCTCGGCAACAGGTTGAATTAGGAATTATCAGAGATCTGTAGTTGGTGTTGGACTCTCTCTGGGAGAAAACCACTTCCCAACAGACTCTCTCACCTGGAGAGAGTTGCTCACAGGCCTGACAACCTACCTCTTCTACCACGGGTCTGAAAACCCACTTCTTCAGCACACTCCTCGACTCAACTCCATCCAGGTGAAAAAAACAGTAACGGTTCAACACTCATTCACATAGGAATGACAGAAGGCAGCAAGCCACACTCAGTCTAGGAATTGTGTGGCCACAACAACCCACAATTACAACACCACACGACTCAGACAAATACGAAATGGCCGAGTTTAACATAAGACGTGGCTCAATCCATGGGTTCTCACTGGTTTCAGGATGTGTGACCAGAGCACAAAACACATAGGTCGATGATGGAGAAAAACATGATAGACGACAGATGGAAGAATAACCAGCGAACCTAGGCGGAGGTTGGAAGAATGACTGGCGAACCCCCAACACAACTGACACTTCATATTTTAACTGCATGCGCCTAGGTCGACACTTGTATTCCTGGAGCTGCATGAGTTCTACTTAGAACACGTTCACTTTACAGGAACTTAGGACAACACTCAAGATGTCCACCTTAGCCTTTAGGAAATAATAATAAATTATTATCCTTTTTAGAGGTAATCCCCCTATCTTAGCCCCTAGGTCTACACACTTAGCCTCCTCCCTTAGACAACCTTGTGGAAGATTAGTTCCCCATCACTCTTTCTTCATGGTCGGTCTGCATGCAACAATGCTTATATTTTATTAATGAACTGCATAATTACATATGCAAAATCAGGTTCATGGACTTTAACACTTAGGCTCTCTGGTCTAATAAACAGATAATCCCACTAGCTTATATACACTTGACTCACCAACCTATAAACATGTTTACAATTTATAATAAAATTGGGGCACTACTGGGGGATATTACAATCCCCTCCCTTTATTTTTGCACTATCCTCAGTGCAACTCTTTATACAACATCAACAAGATTTCCAAAATCTTCAAACAAATGTGGGTATTCTGCCTGCACAACATCCTCATGCTCCCATGTCACATCCTCAGGACTGTACCAAGTCCACTGGAAGTTTACAAGCCCTATGGCTTGATTCCAGAGTTGTTTTCTCTTCCGTTCCAATATGTGCACTAGATGTACTTGCAAGACACCTTCTTTCTCCACCTAAATCACATTCCAATCGATTACATGATTAGCATCAAGTATATGTTTCTTAAGAAATGAAATATGAAACACATTATCTACAGTCATGGATGCAGGTAATGCAAGCATATATGAAATGTATATATATGTATATACAGACAATTTTAATAACATTATAACCTATATACGACATACACAACATATAATAAACAGATAATTGTACTTATATTTTGATTGAGAAGACTTCCATATCAACATGGTCTAGGCTAAGGTACCAAACCTCAACAACACTCCAACCAACCAAATCTCAACATCACTCCAACCAATGGTCTCTCCTTCCCCACATGCCTGTCCCACCCCAGGAGTGTACACCTTCACTATCACCCAATCCATCGGCTATTACACCTTCCTTTCCTTGGGCTTCAGCAATAGGTCGGACCAGAGGTC
The DNA here is from genome assembly GCA_010110895.2 of Picea sitchensis. NCBI lineage: Eukaryota > Viridiplantae > Streptophyta > Pinopsida > Pinales > Pinaceae > Picea > Picea sitchensis. The sequence goes on from SNQJ01S0000619.1 coordinate 237,322, forward strand.
TTAGAGCACTGTGGCTCAAGGAGTTCCAACTGCCCTCAAAGTTATCCAATCAACATGTTCCTGAGCTACTCTTTGTAGTCAACATTCTAACTTGTATCAACTTCATCTCATCAACATCACCCACATGCATTTATCATGAGAGAACATAAAATAATTCATTTAGGAACTCCAATTAGCTCGAAAGGGAATTCAAATTTTATCTCCAAAACATGAAATTCTATTTCATGATTCATATTGGTTGTTGCCATATTATGAATGAAGCCATCCTTGTGATTTTCCATAGGCACCAAACTGCATACCATTTTCCTGCAAGACTTCATCTTGCATACTGCCAACAATTTGTCAGTATTTCCTGTACATCATAATTCAATTGCAATATGTACAAAATATTATGCAGTGATCTTAGAATTTCCCGCACTTAGCAATTCAATCACAATTACCCAACAATTACTAAACTAGAACGAATCGTCATTCTATGCATATGCATGTTCACAGTAATATGTGTAAGTTCATTACTTCTTTTTCTGAACAAGAAAATTTCTTGTAGTCAATGCTCATGTGACTACTTGACTTGCAGCTTTCCTGTTGCAATGTCTAACACCTCCCTGAAATGTGCTCAACTTCATGAGTTAACAACATTTCAGTTGTTAGTAACAATTATTTCAATGAAATAATATATATGCATGTACTTACAAAACACATTCAACCATTGCATTTAGTACACAATTCTATCACTTACTATGCATGAGTGCAATTCTCAATGCATTATTATTCAGTGCACCCTGCATTGAATTACATAATGTTCTTTATCTCAGTCATGTATCTCACCATACATAAGTTGGAATTCTGGCCAATGTGTTGACACATTCTCCACACACTTCCTATTGTCTTCCCAATTAATTGGATGCCTTCCTTTTCAACTCGAACACTACACCAAGAATATAATTCTGTGGTGTTCATTAGTGTTAGCAAAAAGGTTGCAACCCAAGTTTTATTTAAAAGTAGGAATCTTTTAGTACCTTTGTGGCTCATAACCTTTCCATATCCAACTAGGTCCTGGTGTCATACATGATTAGCTTACTGGAATTTATTCCTATAACTAGTCCTTATCTTTAATTCTTTAGTTATTACCCCATAACCAAATTAATGTGACATTCTACTATGTAAGTGTGTGCATTCAGAAGATAAAAAGATTTGAATTAATATAGGACTCCAACCTTTACCACATCCAGTGGTATGCATTCAATAATATAATCATGTGATTTTATAAAATAACTCTGGCTGAGGAAATTCTTAGCAAAATTGTCTTTCAACAATTATGCAAAAAGAGTGATAGAAACTCATACCTGCATGAGTGCCATTAATAAATTTTTATACTACTTGAATATATGATGGAAGTAGAATATTTCATGATTCTTTTTGTAAATGTGTTGAACCTGCACATAATAGATCTAGCTATAAAATACTATACACATTCGCAGCAGAGAGAAATTGAGAAAGAAGAAGCAAGAGAGAAAGAATGGAAGAATTCTCATTAACTGTATTCCACACTCAAAGAGTGAATAATTTACAATATATATAGGATACATGAGTAACTAATGATCCATAGTGGTGGTATAGAGTGATATGGACACACACCAGTAGTTACAGGAGTCGGGAGTGAACTGCCACCTAGTCTAGTCTCTCAGGCAGTTACGAGAGTGAACTGCCACCTAGTCTGAGTTAACTAGTCTACCAGTCTCCAGTTAACTGACTGAAACAAAGTGAATTGAGGATTATATTAGGGAATCATGAGTAATGTTCTATTCTGGTGATGATCCCAAGGACAATGCGCATTATCTAGTGATGATCTCAATTTTGCATGGTGATAAAACCAATACAACATCTAGACCCAACTCAACTAGTCAAACTGAAGTGTCAACTTAAGAGAATATTCTCCAGGTGGAATATTCTCTCCTAAAATATAGGAGACTAGATAATGACTAATAAACAGGGAAAAACCTTAGGAAAAATAAATCCTAGGTGTTTGTGAAGTAACTCCAACACCCCCCCTGAACATCACTATGGTGAAAATAAAGAATGGGCCCTGGCAACGAGCCCATGTTAAGTACCCAAATACAAAATATACACTGGAACAAAGTGAGGAAAGAGGGAAAAAATCA
>SNQJ01S0000619.1:243174-290699 GCA_010110895.2 Picea sitchensis
TCACACACATTACAATGAAAATTCGTCTAAATAACAAGAAGTCTCTCTCTTGCCTTATTTATTCTATATGAAGACATCTCTATTAATTTTTATGTTTTAATGTAACCATTACATCTAGATTCTTCTTTCTGAGACCTTCCCAATCACAGCTTCCTTGCTCAATTTTGAGCCTTGAGAACAAATCTATGATCCTTTAAAACTTGTTCTTCTTCTTTGATGCACTTCTTGTGCAACGATATCTTTTATCTGAGATAATGGCTTTTATATATTTATTGAAACCTATCACAAAGTTCCAGGTCTTCAGTGTTCTTTTGATGTGGGTTTTAACCAGACGAAACCCACATGCTTCCTTTCTAACCCTTTTCCCTTCTTTAACACAGTTTTTGGGCACTAGCCCATGTTCTCTCAGCCCCTGACCCACGTGACCATGGGTCATGATCAAGCGATAGATCAATAGGTGCATACCCGGGACTTCGACTTCGAAATATTTCATATCTGCACACCCTGAACCATTAATCTCCAAACACTCCCACGTCACCTTAGGTGACGTTAATACGTTACCTCACTTAACATTTTCCTAATTGCAGGGGCATGCAACGGTGGTTTTTGAGTAACCCACCTTTCATCCCGCAATTCTCCTGACGCTGACACAAAACCCCTCAGTGAAACCATGGTTTGAATTGCGGGACCACCTTGGAGAATTATCTTACGTGCAACTTGGGTCCCTGCAATGTCTCCTAGCCGTTGATCTTGATGCATCGTGATCAATGCCACTATGGGTCCTCCGATCTTTAACTATGTTATGTAAACTCAGGCCCCACTAACCCTGCTCACAAAGGATGCCACATGGAGAAATACTAGCAATTGATATGTGGCCCATTCATATGGGTGACACTCGTCACATTCCAAATGCCATTTAAATCTTCCATGGGTTCTAATACCATTGACACGTGGCACACATCCCATGTGTCCATGATACCTCTAGGTGACATCATCATGACTCACCACTTTGGCTCTTAAGGAGCTTTCACCATTCACTATTGCGTTTAACCTTTCAACATTGGTTAATCCAATGGTCGAGCTCTCCTCTCCAGATATATGGTGTAGATCCACTTCGAAGCTTCGGGCTTCGACCCTTCTCTTGTTTCTAACATCAGACTTCACTGAAGTCGCAAAGTCCAAAGGGCTTCCAGGTTAACTCCTCTGCACCTTCCCCAGATTTGATGGTCATAACGAATTTCCCTTCCTTCCAAACAGATCCTACGATGCATAACAGACTCAGTTACTCTGTGGATTTCCAAGGGAATTCATGGCTAACTGCCTCACCACCTTACCAGAGTTGACGTTCGTGAAGGATTCTCCTTCTCCTGAACAGATCCTAAGGTCCACATTACTCTACGGTCCAATGCCACTTTTGTCATGGTTTTACGACATCACTACTCTTCCTGAGCTTCATAATCTCTTGGCACTCAAGAAGGTTATGAGGTTCAAAATTGGTCCTCCAGACACAATTTCCTCTTGAAACCTTGGGTCCAATGACCACTTACCCAACCCATCCAGGCTCCGCATTGAAACCATGGGTCAGAACTTGATTTTTTTCCATTTCAACAACTCCTTCCGAAACTCTTTCTTAAACTTCCACTAACATGGTCCATCTAGGATCAATGTTGTAACCATGCTCTGATACCATTTTGTAACATCCCCGGCTACCAACAGGCCGGGCAATGCTACCAACACCTGCATCTCTACTGCTCTATTCTGATCTGTGATAGCTCCAACCTTAAACTGCCGGGATATGCCACACAGAGATACTTGTGGGAAAACATACACATCTATATAAACATAGAATGAATATTCTACATATATATAACATAATAATGCAGAAATAACAGTAAGCCTAAACATGCAGCATATACAACATATACAAGTGATACTCATAAATTACAACATATGTACCATTACACAACATGTAAATGAACATAAAAGTGGTACTTATCTTTTATTAGAAGACCACCAACTATGTGCAGACCTTCCATGAACCTCCCAACCATAGACCACGCTGCTCATCACGCTTAGCAGTGGTCACCCCCGAGTTGGGACTAAGCTCCACCCAAGAAAATGGAATCCTAGACTAGGCAGAGGTTATAGGAAAACTATAGAAATAAATCGAAAGGATTATCTCTATGATATTTGTTATGCCCACTACTCACAGACTCTCATTCCCCACATGCTTTTTCCACCCGAGACTATACACCTTCACAAGAACAGTCCATCAGTGCTTCACCTCCCTCTCTAGGTCTCGGCAATAGGCTAGATCAAGAATTCTTAGAGCTCCGTAGCTGATGTTGGAATCTCTCTGGGAGAAAATCACTTCCCAGCAGACTCTCTCACCTGGAGAGAGTTGCTCACAGGCCTAACAACCTGCCTCTTCTACCATCGGCCTGAAAACCCGCTTCTTTAGCACACTCCTCGACTTAGCTCCAGCCAGGTGAGGACAACATTAATGGTTCAACACTCATTCACACAAGAATGACAAAAGGCAGCAAGCCACACTCATTCCAAGAACTACATGGCCACAACATCCCACAGTTACGACATGACACGACTTAGACAAATACGAAATTCCTGGGTTTCAAAAAGGACGTGGCTTAGTCCACGGGTTCTCACTGGTTTCAGGATGCGTGACCAGAGGACAAAACATAGAGGTCAATTATGGAGAAAAATAGGATAGACGACAGATTTCATAATAACTAGCGAACCCAGGAGGAGGTTGGAAGAATGACCCGCGAACCCCCAACACAGTTGATGCTTCAGCTTTGAAATGCATGTGCCCAGGTCGACACTTGTCTTCCTGGAGCTGCATGAGTTCCACTTAGCACACATTCCCTTTACAGCAACTTAGGACAACACTCAACATCTCCACCTTAGCCTTTAGAAAATAATAATAAAGTATTATCCCCTTTAGAGGTAAGCCCTCTAGCCTAGACCTTAGGCCCATACACTTAGCCTCCTCCCTTACCCAACCTTGTGGAATCTTAGTCCCCCATCACTCTTTCTTCGTGGTCGGTCTGCACACAATGACGTTTATATTTTATTAATGAACTGCACAATTACATATACAAAATTAGGCTCCTGGCCTTTAAAACTTAGGCTCTCTGGCCTAATAAACACATAAGCCCACCAACTTATATACACTTGGCTCACCAACCTATAAACATGTTTACAATTTATAATAAAACTGGGGCACTACCGGGGGATATTAAAATCCTCTTCCAACGTTGTCCAGATTCGTTCGACTCTGTCAAACAACTCTTTTGCTGCACTTATGTGCTTCTCTAGTTTTGCTAGTTCGAGTGCAGCTTCTTGTTTACTTTTCTCTTTGACCTCAAGAGGAGTTGTAGGAGTCAATTTTTATTTTAATTCCTCAATATATCGCCTATAATGTTCAATGGTTTGGGAAATAATATTGAGTTTATCCTCTTCGCTTATGTGTTATGCCTGCACGTTGTAAGGGATGTGATTGTACATTGTTGTCACAACCTGTTCTATTTTGTTTTCATACTCCTTTTCCTTGTTGGTGTTACGAGGAAAATCTCTCTATGGCTAGGGGTAAACCACAACAGACAGAAATGACTGTAGATATCAACTCTAATCTTAGGTATGCTATATAAACAAATATGCTAGCAAGACAAGATAAAAGGCCTACCTCATCCAGACGTTCGATGAAGCCCACCATTGATCACTTGAATCAAAGCAATACACCTGCAACTTGTCCTCAACAACCAAGAAATGCAAGCATATGGTGATAATATATAATGTTAGCACATTCAATAGCATAATCCATCAACATTCATAACAAATACGCCCATGGAATAACAATTCAAATATTTGAAAGATATTAATTGGACGAGAAAATAGTATTTCTATTAAAATGTAATCAACATAAGTGAATGAATTACAAACTTCCGTGTCAGCATGGTTCAAAACCGAGAAAATAAGCTCCTTCCAGCTGGACATCCACCCCACTTCAATCCTCCACCAAAGGAAATCTCATGTAAGAGAGACAATTAGGTTCTCAATCAAGTAGGGAAGATCTTGGGGGATGAAAAATTTGTTCAGACTTAAAGGACAAAGGGATACAGACTCAATATGAAGTGAATAATTTCTCACGAGTAACTTTTCTCTCAAAGTTGAATTCTTCTCCTATTTTCCATAGCTTGGATTTGGCCCATTTGTAGCCTTCAAGTGGAATTGAAGGGTCGAGTCGAAACGTTTCCAGTATATGGAAGGTCAAGGATCATGGATCTCATGACGTGACATGGAAAACCGACACCATTTTTTAATTTTGGGCTCACATCCCGATGTACGTAGTATGTAGTGGTGAAACCTACATATACACATGCTATACAATAGGTAGGGTGCGTATATGTGAAAAAATAATGCTTTAGCTCTGGGATTTTCAAAAAGGGACTTCAATTCTGCATAGGGAAATGGAAAAAGGACTATGTGCAAGTTTGAATAGGGTGAGGCAAATCTTGCTATAAAACTTGGTTTTGAGATTGACCTACTCGACCACCAATTCCAAGGCGTCCTTGCCATTTCTCATCTCCTGCAATTATGTTGCATCTTTTCTGGCACGTGATTGTACCTCATGTGCGACATTGACTTGGAGCTTGTATAGTGCCTTGGTAGGTATTCTTGCTAATACCAATTCTACTTGCACCAGATCCTTCAATGGTGTTTGGGTTGTGGCTTCATCCATCTGCAACATGTTAGTTGTCATTTAGAAAGTCAGACTTGCTTTGGCTATAGTTTGAACTGTGTCCTACTTACCCGACCCAATCCTTGTCTCTATTGTTGCTACTTCAGGGAAATATTTTTTTCCCCTTTAAGGCCTTTGCACTAACCTGATCTGCTCAAGGACCTTCTTTATCCCTACCAACTCATCTTGTATTCTTCCTTTCTAGTGTTGGGTTTCTTCAAATTCTTCTACTACATGGTCCTACACTCTCTCTGCCATGAGATTTGTGTCATCCTTGGTGATATTGTATTATGGCAGTTGCTTATGTGCCTTTTCCTTCTTGCACAACCCCCCAGTATGTATTATTCCAAGGGGGTCTCTTGCATTGCAGTGTCCCCCACTCCTTGTTCTTCTTGTCTTGGGGTACTATCCTTTTGTGTTGTCTGCGCATCTTTCTTTGGCGCACTCCCCTTCTTCTATTGCAACGTATTATAGTTGGGTTTCTCCAACTTTGTTGTATTTTTGGGTGCAACGGTCTCACCTGTAGGTGTTTTGGTTGACCCTGTGTCTACCTTCGTACCCTTAGGCACTTCTTGAGTTAGGACTAGAATCCTCTAGTCATGGTGTCAATCCCTCATTTCCATTTCTACGTCATCTTCAGTGACACAATATATTAACTATATCCACTCCTTCCTCACATCCCTTCAAGCTTGGATCCACATACTATGCCTTGTCTCTCTGAAGTTGGCTATCTCTCTGTATTGTGCAACCACATCTTGAGTGATTCTCCAAGTATTCATAACACTGTCATGTATCTCCATGAAGTATCATGCAAAGGTACCTGTGTCGCCAGTTTTATTCTTAGGGTCCGAAGTGCTCCCCGATGATGTGTATGGTGCCACGCGACAATGACCTATCCTGTCAAACAAGTGAGAGTACGAGGGCTCCCTCCACCCGATCAATGCGATCAAAATGATTAACCATGAATAGTGGAAATCCATTCCCAAGTCTTGCACATCTTTGCACTCATCGAGGAACAAGTTCAATAAAAACGGGGCCTAGTTGAGCGTAGTGTCATTGTTACACTGTGTTGCAGTTTCCACAACCCTAGCAGGGACTTCCTCCTTCCGGAATTTTTGGAGCATCTTACAGGCCATGATTTTGGTGGCCATTCTTGTTGTTGTGTCATTGATCCTATTGATTATGATCCTGCGTGAGCCCCTCTCTGTGCCATAAGTTTTCTTCATCTCCTAGGCCAGGGATTTCTCCTTTGTTTTATCATCAAGGTACTACGGGGGACTCTCTCCCATAGATGGAAGAACTATGATTATTACAATTAGTTCCACATCTATTGAGATAGGATCCTCCAACCATAAGAATCCTCCATGGAGGACCGCCATCAACTTCTTGACGCAATTGTTTACCTATTTCCCCTGCCAAAATGGGGAATTTCTAGCAAGTTCAGAATTCCTATATTGGCCAGGCTAGCTTCCCATTTTATTAGTTGTATAATTGGGTTGCCAAAGGGGCATGCGCCTATACTATCAAGGTATACCTGTTGTGCAGACTCTGGGAATTTTCACGCATCGACCACATTGTGGTCCAAATATTTCAACTTCTCCATGCACCACAAAATTGTTGACGTGGTTTTCAATCCCTTTGGAATGCACGGTAGTATGATGATTGTGTCAGGATACTTGTGTGGGGACCGCACCATGGGTTGTTTTCCCTTTCTTCTTGACGACTCACTTGACATCCCAACCTCCATTTGTCTCTCTTCAGCATCAAGGTCTAGCTGGTTGGTAATGTATTCCACTAGAACCTCTTGCTATTGCACAGACCCTGGTCTAGGTGGTGGTCTCAGTGTGGCAGCCTCTGTTTGCACTATGGTGGCCCCATTTTCTCTGTGGTCTCCTTTGACCCTCACAGGTCTCTATGGGTTTCCTGCATCTTCGGTCTGTTAGCCTTGTGCACTGTCATGTGATTCAATGTCCATGACCGCCATGGTTAGTTTGTGGTATTCTTCCATCAATGGTGTGGGGCTTTCTGGTTCTACGTGTGGTGAGGGAATTACGTTAACATTGACGAATTCCCCCCCGTTGTGCGGTTTTTTGCTCGGCCTCACTGGTTTCGTAAGGTGCCCTAACACTGCTTCAGGTTTTTCTCATTGTTTGTCTTAGTGCACCCATATTTGGTGGTGCCATCATGGGAAATGGATTCTTTCACCGAATGGTTGTTGACTGGTTCACACTGTGCAGTCGTCAAGTCAGATCTGTGTTCTGTGCTCTTCTAATGCTGTAGTTTGCAAATTCACAATAAGTTGTAAATTTACCACATTTCTCCTTTATATAGCATGTGAAATCAATGTTTTGAAGATTCTTGGAGAAGCTTCCCTGGCTGTGATTAATTTCATAAATTCCCCCGCTGGCGCCTTTTTTCTCTAATTGTCGTTTTTCATTTTTTCGGACCGTTGGTACCTTTTGTGTGGTATTGAACTTTTTGAGTGTCCCACGTATTTTTGCTCTAACTTTTCCTTAGTGTGTAGTGTGTCTCCCATATGTTGAGCATGAACATTTTTCTTTTCGTCGAGTTGAGTCCACTTCCTCTGCGCATTGTATTTCCAAGTATTTTTTTATTTTCGGTCTTTTGTATTTTTGTATTTCTTTTTACTTATTTTTCTTCTTTCTATTTATTTTTCTCATTTTTCTATCTTAACTTCTACTATAGTACACTATTTATATGATTTCTTGTTGTGATGTAACTCTTAAGTGCTAGGAGGTCAACTGTCCCTATACAGTTTTAATTAACTCCCATTGATCATTCCCTCCCAATTCTTTTAATTGTGTAGATCCCCCATATGTGACAATATTCACCTGATATGGCCCCAACCAATGCATTTTGAATTTACTAGGATGTTGAAAACATTTCATGTCATATAGCAAGACTAGGTCTCATTCCTTGAAACTCTTTATTTTGATATGTCTGTCATGTAAGGCTTTATCTCTTGCTTTATGTACTTCTTGGTAAAATCCTACCAGAATCCCATCCTCTTCCATATTCATTAGTTTATTTAATCTTTCCTTTCCTAATTCTCTTTCTGCCATGTTGGTGATTGTTGCTATGCATAGACTGGGTACCAGGAATTCTAGTGGCTCCACTACTTCTTTCCCATACACCAACCTGAATGGTGTATGTCCTGTCAACTTCTTACATGTAGTCCTATAGGCCCATAGTACTACTGGTATTTTCAATTCCCAATCATCCCTATTGACATTGCATATCTTTGTCAGAGCATTCTCCAAGATCTTATTGAAGGCTTCTACTATTCCATTTTCTTGAGGATGGTATGGTGTACTCTTATGATGATAGAATTCAAACTCCTCAGTCATAGCTTTGATAGTATTGTTGATAAAGTGAGTACCTTGGTCACTCATGAAAATCCTTGGACAACCAAATCTTTTTATCACTTGCTCAAACAAGAAGTGTGATGTTGTCTCTATGTTGCAGTCTTTGATTAGTGTTGCTTCTTCCCATGTCTTCAAGTAGTCTATCGTAGTAATTATATACCTTTATCATGACCTATTTGTTTTTGGATTAATTTCTCCCACAAAGTCTATTGCCCATTTTTCAAATACTTGCAAAGTTACTTGTGGTCTTAGGGGCATCTCATCCCTTCTATTAGGTTTACCAACCCTCTGATAAAAATCACATTTCTGGCAATATTCCTTAGCATCTTTGTGGATTGTTGGCCACCATAGTCCTGCGTGCAATACCTTCTGCATAGTATATTTTCCTATGTAATTTCCTCCATCTATTCCCTCATGAGCTTCTGTTAGAATTCTAGGTATTTCATGTTATAGTACACATCTTCTCAAAATGTAGTCTGTGCCCATTTTGTATAAGTGTCCTGCAATCAATTGATAGTCTGCAACTCTAACTACCATATTTTTCTTCTGCACAGTGTTAAACACTTGTGGTGCAATACCTGTACTCAAGTATTCAATAATATAAAAAAATATTCATTAGCTACTTGGACTGAAAATAACTACACATCAAGGAAGTTATCTTCCAAGTTGATAGGTTCTTCTCCATTGGTTACCCTTGACAGGTGATCAGTTCCTCCATTTAGCTTCCATGGTTTGACTATCACTTCAAAATCAAATTCATGAAATAATAGTAGCCATCTACATATCGACCCCCCAACACTGCCTTGTTGACTAGGTATTTGAGGGCTAAATGATCTATGAACATCTTAAAGTGTTTTCCCAGTTAGTAATTTATAAACTTTTGAAGTGCATAGACCATAGCTAGGCCTTATGTTTTTGTAGTATTGTAGTTTTTCTCTGATTCTGATAGTTTTGTGATTGCAAATGCTATAGGATGGACCAAATCCCCTACTCCTGGCTACGCCATAATTGCTCCAAGTGTTATAGTTGATGCATATACATGCACATGAAAATTATTTTCCCAATATGGGAATACTAGTATAGATTTTGTGACCATCTTCTCTTTTAGGGTATCCAAACCTTATTGACAGTCCTCATTCCACTGAAATTTAATATCCTTCTTTAACAATTTTTCCATTGGCGCAGTAATATGTGCATACCCTTTTATCCATTTTATGTACTAGCCTGTATGTCTCAATGTTTCTCTCAACTGGTGCACTACTTTTGGTGGTGGTAAATTGACAATGACTACAATCTTGGCAGGATCTACTAGCAATCCTTGTTTTCATACTATATGGCCCAATAATATTCCAAATGGTGTCCCAAAAATGCACTTCTTGATATTCAATGATATTTGACATTGTCTACATCTTTCCAACATTATCCTCAACACTTCTACATGGTCCTTTAACAAAATATACACACTCCAATCATCTAGATGTACTTCTAAAAACTGATGTATGAACTCCTTAAAAGAAGCTATGACTACCCTTGAGAATATGGCTGGTGTATTCTTCAGCCCAAAAGGCATAACTGTGTACTGATAGGATCCCCATTCTATTGCAAAAGTGGTCTTGTACCTATCTTCTGGGGATATCTTAATATGATAGTAACTTGAGAATCCATCTGTAAAGGAATATGCTTTTTGTCCTCCCACACTCTCTACGAATTCATCTGTAAACGGTGTAGGGAAAGGGTCATGTAGGCATGCATCGTTCAATTTCCTTAGGTCTACACAAATCCTAATCCCCCTTTTTTATTCTCTTGTACTACCATGGGGATTATCCATTCATATTCCTCCATTGGTTCTATGATATGAGCTTCCAACATTCTATCAATTTATGCTTTCACCTTCTACTTATATATTGGATTTAATCTATAAGGTCCATCTCTGACAGATCTGGCCTCAGGTTTGAGAGTTATCTTCATCTCTCCTATCTCCCATGCTATGAATTTCATATCTATAAAGGTCATTGGGAACAAATCATTGTATTCGCACAATAACTATGCTATTATTTCTACTATTTTTTCATCCCATTAGTCTCCAATGTTGGTCATTTTGGGATTATCATTTGTCCCAATGTTGACTTTATTCACCTTTATTGGTGTAGAAAATAATTTTGATTCCAGAGATGGGCTTTCCACCTCTCTTTCTCCCTCAATTTCTGTAATTTGGATGTTCCGGGGGTCATCTTCATTTGGTGTTTCTTCCTGCACATGATAGCATGACATTAGTTCTTTCACTATCTTTTTGTTCTGTTGTTGGTATTCTGTCATGAGTTCAACCTTTGGTTCATTATTAAATATTACAAATCTTATTTTTCTTCAATGATGAATCCATGTTGGGGATCCCATGTTCAAATGAGAAAGTGACTATAAAATTCTGCTACAATGTTGTCTATTATGTGGTGCCTTTGCACATCTCTTGGTCTACATACTAGTTCTCTGGAATTCCTTCTAGTGTATGGATGAAGTGATGAGGTCATTCCTCTGGTGGTGTCATCCTCCATAGTGTTCTACACTTCTCCAAATATTCTGCTGGTGTTCCCTGTCCATCATTTCTTTGCATCTTATTTATCCCCTTTTCTACACCGAATCTGATGCGCAATAGTTGCTTACATTGGTACCAGTCATGAATTGTTCCTTTATCTACACCCCACCATCTTGCAGGTGTAGCCTTGAGTGCAATTTCCAGGGCTAAGAGCCTCTGATTTTCCAATACTTCATCTTCATATTTTGTTAGGAATGATTCTAAATCGTTTATGCCATGAAAACTAGGAGGTTCTCTTATTTTGGTACCCACCCATCGTATTGCGTGGTCTATTCTTGCACACCTTCTTGTAGAAACTTCAAGTAATATATGCTACCAATTCTCTAAACATGTATCTTATTTAGAATCACATGATGTGATGCTCCTCCAGCTGAGTACTCCATCCGCAGTTGGGTTAACATAATATTCTTCGCGTGTGGTGATTCTTTACAACTGGTTTATCTCTTCTAAATACAGACAAGTTGGTTCTACGAACCTTTCCCCTTATCAAGGGTCTGATGGCGCAACAACTATGTATTCTCTTGATTAAAATTTCATCTTCCTTGTCTTCAAGTTGATTATGGCATGGTTATAAAATTCCCAATCCAAGCCAAGCAATGTTGGATAAGGTGTTGTACCATATATTATTTATATCACTTCAAAGTCTGCCTTAGTGCACACTTCATCTAAATATACTATCACACCTTCAAGCCTTCCAATTGGTAGAACTATGTGTTGGTTTGCTAGTTTCAGTTGGACATGTGAATAGCATAATGTGGGCTCTCCCATACATTGCCATGTATTCTTGGGTAAAACATTGACTTCAAAGCCTAAATCCAGTATACAATCCCCCATATTGAAATCCCTAATGTTAGCATTCAATATGAATTCCATTCTTTTCCTCCTTCTTGAATGGAGGCCATTGACTGTCTTCTGCTCTAATTTCCCCTCTACCTCTATGTCACATCTTTCTAATATATTTTGTAGAACTTTCACAAATAATGGATCATTTAGTAGCTTAACACAAGATTGCATAAAATTCTTTTTGTTACTTACTTGTTGTATAGGTTGTGCTTCACTGGTGTGGTCCATTGAGGAAGGAATTTCATGCATTGGTACATTATGAGTATGCTGCATAGTTGATGTAGATGCAACATCTACCTTGAGGAAATCTTGTCTTTCCTCCTTGAATATTTATTTTTCTTTTCCCGCATCGAACTGCTTCTATGGTTTAGTATTCTTCTTCACCCATTGGTGTTGCACTGGGTCTTTTCTTGCTATGTCAGCTCCTGTTTTAGCTCCTCCATGCATGAATATGTTGATGTTCCTCCCATCATCTCGAGATTCTTCATAAATCCATTGTACATTCTCATTGTTATGATTTTTCTTTTCTTGAATCTTCCCCATTAATGTTGGGCAATCCTCCGTATCATGGTATGTTCCGCGACAACACATGCATGTCATAGGTGGAAGTGGACATTCCCCTGCATAATTTCATGGATGTTGGTAGTTATGGCACACTACTATACCTCTGCCTCTTCCAAATCCTCCTCCACCTCGTTCTCCACATCTGTATCCACCTTGATCTTCTCCTAGTGCATTGTATTGAGGTACTTGATTATACTGCGCGGGTTTATATTGTTTTTGTATGTTGTTATACTAAGGTTGCACAATGTTGTAATGTTGTTGCACATTATTATAAGGAGGTGGTACCTAGACGAACTATGGTGTATTTTTCCCTGTCACCATTTCTTCCTGCACCCTATACATATCCAAAGTTCATTCCCTGATCAGTTCCATTGTCCTACAATCTTTATCATCATGACCCGCTGATTTGAAAAAAATGCAGTATGAATTCTTGGGTATTTTCTGGTACTTCTGCATCATTGGACAATGATATGGATCATGGCCATGCATTTTACATATCTCACACCATGGTCATTCCATTGGAAAGGGGTTTAGTATCCTTGTTTCCATGTACTGTGTAAAAGTTGGGCACTCTTTCTTGTGGTGTCCTTTTGTCTTGCATTTAGTACACCAAACAACTTCTCTCTTCTCTTTTCCCTTGTTCTAGTTTAGCTGAAATGTGAGGTTCTTCATATCCTCCTTCAGCTCTTCTATTGCTGGATATGTATTCTGATATTGGTTCTCTTCTAGTTGTAATTCTTCCTGCAAAGCCTCTGCCTGAGTTTGAGACTTTTGCTACCTCAAAGGGTATTTCAGATGTGGTAGTAGTGAATTCACAAAGAGATGTCTGTGTTGCATGCCAATCATGACATACTTCAATTTACCCTTCAACCATTTGAACCTCTGATCAATCTCCCAAAAAGGCTCACCTGGTTTCTTCCTAATTTCAATCATCTCATTCATATACTGATCTTCTGAGCTAGGATTATGAAATTCATTTATCAACAACTTCTTGACTTATGCAATTGTCCTTGTTGTTCCTGGTGGATTGTTTACAACTAAGCTCATATACCAATCCAGTGCATGGTCTCTTAGCATGATAGCTAGCTGCGCAAGTTTTATATTCTCATTTGTGATTTGCTTTTCTCCCAGATTTTCTCACAGATGAACAAGTTCTTTTCAGGATCCTTTGTTGTCTCTCCCTTGAATTATGGTAACCTGATGGTGGGATCATGTCATGCCATCTTGAATGGTGATGAACTACTACCTTTGCGCAGTGTAGGTACTTGACTACTACTTCCTGAACTAGTTCCTCCAATTGTTGCTCCTTGTTTAGATGTGTTTCATACTGTCTTCATTCCCCTAAAAATTGGTTTTCTAAATGATGGTGTTCTTATTGGTGTATTATTTTCACATGGAGTTGTGGATTCCACACTAACACTGACATGGATGGGAGATCTACCTTTGATTCCTACCCTTGGACCGTATTTCTTCCTTTCATATTTTTTGCACATGATTTCCTCAATCTTCTACACAACACAAAGATCCTCTACCTCTTCTTCATTACTTTCCAAGCCCTCTCTCTCAACTATGGATCTCTTCTTATTATTTATCTTATATTGGTAGGGTTCTCCACTACATGTCTTTCCAGTTATTGCCATTATCTGCTTGATCTGGTCCTTGTACGTCATGATTGGGTCCATGGCCTCATTTTTTCCCTTATTGATCTCTCCCTCCATCCTTCCAACTCTTCATGGCCTCATTTTTCTTTATTAGATTCTCTCCTCCATCCTCCAACTCTTGTCGCTGTTCTCCATGTATGCAGGGAAGTTTAGTTGTCTGATGTCATAGTCATTACACCTTTGTTATATAGTAAGATCTCAATTGAAGTGTACACGGATATGATATACCTACCTATAGGTCCTCTCAGAAACTCCTTCTCTTCTGCGATGTAAGACTTCATAGTATCTACTGCAAATTCTGTGATAAAACCGACAACAATATTGTCCAACCAAAAATCTACTACACACGTAAATTTGTTGTTAACTTGTTGTAACTGCACAATCTCCACAGGATTCCACTCGATCTGTCTGATTCGATTTGTAGGGTGGTTTTATTTCAACCTTAATAGACACTCCTGCAACACATGCAGGAAATCACAGAAAAACGCCTCATGCAGGTCGCTAAACATGTACTTGTCCAGATATTTGCACGGTCTTATTTTATGGTTTTTTTATCCTTCTGTGCAAAATCAAGCTCCTTTTGTTTTCAACCAGCCTTCAATCTCCTCCTTAGTCAGATTCCACAGTCTGAACATTTACTTCTATACTTTCATTTTCCGTGTGATTCTTTCACGAATCCCTCTCACTCAATACCATGCATTTACATCCAGCAACGAAACTTCTTTCTATCTACTTATTGGCTGACCTAGGTTCAGATCTGAATAGGTTTGTAGCAAAACCCTCTAAAACTATCGACCCTCCTGGTAAACTAGAAGGAAACACAACAAACATAATGTATTGCACATTCTCACCCGAGATAGTTCTATGGGTGGTTGTAAAGCTCATGTGGCTACAACCTAGGACATAGTCGGTATCTGGGATTTCATTTCATCTTCTCATGCCTTGATCTGGTTTCTCTTTCTATTATTCTCAAGATTCATTCATCTATTAATTGTATGCATGCAATCTACTGATCTAACAAATAACATATCTAACATAACTATGAATCCATACATTCATCATATAACTACTTACATAAGGTAAATATGTAATAAACACAACACATAACACATTTTTTATTGTGGTTCACCCCCTCCTAGGCTATGTCCACAAAGATCTGGCTTCTTAGGCTCTTTTATTTATATTTCTTCAATATATGGCGATGCACGCCCTACAATTTCGATTATACAATCACAAAACATGTTCTACAACCTCTGTTTGGAAAACTAGATCGTACCAGGATCCTCAACATGCGATCTAACCCTTAAGATATAAATACATGACTCTCCTACAACTCAACAACTTACAAGGATGTATCATATATTACAGTCGTTCTCCTAACCAAGAAAAACAATATACTCCCACCTGCTAGACACCCGACCTAGACCTCCTAGGTACTTATTTATACTAATTTTTAGCTTATCAGTCGTTACAATCTCTTACAAAAACCCTAACCCTAACATGGTTAGGTTTTCCTGCATGTTCTCCTTGCATTATTTTCTCCTTTGCGTGATGCTTTTCCTACCAATTTTTCTTCTCCAAAATTGGACTTATCTTCCAAAAATAGACATTTTCTCCAAATTAGGCCCGTGCCCAACAATTTCCCATGTTAATGTCTCATATATTTGCATTCAATATGAACTCTCTGCTAGTTCTTTTCTTTCTATGGGCCTAATTAATCTTATTCGGTTCTGTTCCTACCCATTACTCTATGCTATATTTCTCAAGAATACTTTTAAACAAAATCCATGGCATTATTATCAGTAAGTAATTTAAAGAAAGATTCCAAAAAACTCTTTAAGTTACTTACTGTCTCTGTTTTCTTTCCTTTGTAAGTATGATCCAAAGACTGAGGCATATCAAAAATAGGAGTATCATACCTCATTGCAGTATTCAATGTGGAGGATACATTCTCCTTCAGGAACTCCTTCTTTTATTCCTTGAAAGTTTCCTTTTCCTTCTTGGCATGAAAATAATTTTGTGGTTGAGTGTTCTTCTGAATCCAGCATTGAGATTCCTTATTTTGATTATGTGCATATTATCATGTCTTCTCTCCTCCTCTAGTCACTATATTGATGTTCCTCCTGAGATCCCTTATTTATGTAGGAATCCACTAGAAATTATGGTTATTTATATTCCTCTTCTCATGGATCTTTGTCATTAACTTCAGGAAATATTATGTCGTGTGATTTGCTGCGCGATAGTACATACATGTTGCTGCTATTTGAGAGCAATATCTGGCATAATGTCCTTATTGCTGAAAATTATGGAAGATAATAGGCCCTATGCCTCTTCCCATTCCTCCTCTTCCTTTTCCTTTCAATCCTCCTTTGTTCCCCTGTGGATCCATGTTCTGTTGATGATACTCTAGTGTCTGACTATACTATGGGGGTTGTTGAAACAATGGCATTGCTTGAAATTGTTGCGCATTTGCAAACTGTGGCGCAGTTTGTCCTACCATAAAATCAATCAGCATCATGTATGCATATGATTTTATTTCCTTCATTAACTCCAGGGTTCTACAATTTTTGTCTTCATGTCCCACTGACTTACAAAAGTTACAGAAAGTACTCTTCGGTTCTGTCTTTTACTTCTGCATCATAGGGCAGTGATAAGGATCATTCGCATTTGTCGGCATGGGAAGCCAATGTGGATTGTGACAAATTGGATCGTTTAACAATATTGAAAAGTCTAGAAAATGTAAAGTTGCAAGAAACGATAGTTTGGGATGTTGACTATGTATAGGGAAAAAGGAGCCTAGATTTTGGCTGACACTAGGTTGCTAGGAAAAGTTGCGTTGTTGACCAGGGTTCTAGTAAATACTGTGGTCGTGGTCGACGTACATATGTTGCACTTGTTGAGATGTCAGATGACTCCCATAGTAGGACGTTGAGGGTTGGGAAGGGATTTCTCTCGACGTTTTGTTCCAAAGATTCTGGAAAGGGTTGCCCCCTACCGATCCGACAGGCATAGGTATTGAGCCTTGCTTGGGGTTCCATTTTCCATGGAAGGGGTTTCCCTCGTTCAAAATCCTTGATGAGGGGATTGATCCCTGCCATGGATTCCAAGGTCCTTGTGACGTGTTTTCCCCCTGTGCAGGAATGGTACCCTACACAGGATTTTGTTGTCCAAAACTAGGGTTTCCCCCAGCCGAGATGGAAACTGACGAGAATACGTTGTTACCAAACGCGCCGAACAAAGAGAATGACAAAGAACCCACCAGTGTGGTGTTGGAAGAATGTCCTTGAATACCTTCTCCGAACAAGCTGTAGTTCATGTTCGGCCAGACGGGCTGCTGAGAAACACCACCGAGCGAGGGGGGCGATGGAGGTATATGACCCCCACCATAAGGGAAATAATTATAGAGGGATGAGGTGACCCCCATCGACCCTTGCATAGGAGCGTTTGAGCTCCCTTCCCCCAGACCCATGGTTTGTAGGGTGGAGTAGGTGAGGATCGAGTTCGTATCAAAGCCAAGCATCTCGTATGAAAACAGAGGGCTTATCGCACTCTGTGTGAATGGAGTAGTGATCATCACCATAGACAAAATCAGACCCCTGCCTGAGGTAGAGGCAGTCGATACCATAGTGGTTTGGACCTACAAAGGTGAGTTAGGAGGCAGAATGCCCCCTATGGTGGTTGTCGTTGAGGGAGTATGAGGACTCCCAGATGAAGTAGCAACATTTTATTCCATCACTACTTGCAAGACTATTTGATGCTCGTGATGAGTTACCCTTGGAGGGAAAACTTGTATCAAAACTGGTGCCGACAAGTCAGTGATCAGAGGTTTATACAACTCGAGAGCTTCTGCTCCAAGGTCGTAAATGGTAGGCTCCTGCAGATTCGATTGTTCTCCTCTCGGGGATGGCTCGAGCATAATTTCCTATGGCCTGGTTGCCTCAAATGACCCTTGCTAGTCAAGTCTTCACCTTAGCAGTGGTGGGGGTGGCTCCAATTCAACTGACAACAGGCTCTCAAGCCTTCACAACCGACGGAGCTCTTGATCTTCCACTTTGTGAGAAAATCAATGACACACTAGGGATTTTACTAACGTTGGAAACCAACACACACTAGAAAAGTTCCTACGAGATAAAGCAAGAAAACCACTATCTAGTTGGAAGAATAGTTACACCAACCAACACTAGATAAAATTACTGGTGCAAGTTCAATTCGAACACGGAAGCACCCTCCGGGTATACGCTGCAAAGCGTGGCACGATGTATGCCCGAGGTACCGCAATATACCTCCACAATCACCTGTGTAAGTCCCTAAAATAAAGGCAACTAGGTTGCCAACTCATGAACATTCACCAAGTTGGTACAGTCGATAGTCAAGTGGACTCCAATGAGCATGGTATCAAGCCCAAAAGCTATCGAGGGTATGAAAATCAAGTGTTTCGAAAGACGACTGAGGACCTTGAACGGATTTGAGAACCACGAAGCTCCGTGGAAAATGGAATTGATAGAATCCCAAGACAAGTCCTCTATATGCGTTCCCCACTGCACTTGGTCCGACTTTGAAGGGGTTATCTCTGCTACCTTTCCGCACGCGAACTCATGTTTATCCCCTGTGTTAGAGGAGGGTCCCATATAACTTCCACGTTTACTGAACTTTTTTCACTCCCTAGCACTGACTCCTATGTTTGTTTTTAAAGCCTTGAAGAGTCTCCTCTCCAACCTAAATCAAGGCTCTAGTTGATGGACCCTACAAACATAAAGTCTAGTAAATTTTAATTTAGCGTTAATTTTAAGTGGCTTGTTTTAAGTCAAGGAAGAGGTAATGAAACTAGTGGTGTGTTTTAAGAGACGAAAGAGAAGAAAATTAAATGAAACTAAAAGAAAAACTACTTCTTTTTGACAAATAAAGATTTGTTATTTCAACTCTTTAACCAACTTTTCAAACTAACTTTTTTCTAAGATCTTTCAAAAGGAAAACCAAGAAATGATATTTCGCTCAACTACGAGCTACTTAATGTTCTAAGCATTCAGTAAAGAACTTAAGAAAAAAACTCTTTTTTGCTGACAAACAATATAACTAACCTAACTACTTAACCAAACAAAGAAATGGAATCTTTTTCTATTTTTTTTGTTTATGCTTCAAATAAGAAACTTGAAAATAAATTATTTTTCTTTTCCTTTAAAGCAAGCAAAAGGGGGAAAAGTGAAAACAAGACAAGACCAAAAACTAACTTCTGGAGCACTGCGGATCGCAGGGAGTTATTGATGATACCAAACAGGCTGATCAGAAAAGACTCACAAACTCGTCCAAAACCCTTTCAAAGAAAAAAAAAGAAATCTTTAACAGAATAAGCTAACTAATGTGAAACCCAGGATAAAGACCTTAACAGTAGAGACCAGGACTAGATGAAGAAAACCCCTAACAAATATGACTTCAATCAGGGAAGAGGTTGACTGCCTCTTCTTGAAAATAGATTTTCTTGACAAAAGCATGCTACTGACACTTAAGAAGAATGCGTATGTATGTGGGATATCTAAAGGTAGGGCATGTATGTATGCATGCAAACCCACTACAGGCTGCGCACACCTCTGTAACTTCTCAAAAAAAAGAAAACTAACAGTCAAGCTAACAAAGCAGGGAGCACTGGTATGGAAGACCAAAATCCCTTGAAGACTCAACAACTTACAAAAAACTCAAAAAGGTAATCAAACCAATTAAAACACCCAAAAATATCCCCTAAAAACCCTAGAGGCTTCCCCAGTATGGTCGCCAATTCTGCTATAGCAAGAAAACCTCCCTATGGACTACACTAGGGTTCAACATGTAGGTAAATATGGCCATCTAAAAGTCTCCTACTTTTTAATAACTACCCCGACTATACCCCACATTCATGCATGAAATATGAAGTAAAAAGATCCGGTAACTCTACCTTAAACTCCGCGTCCGGTGTCAATCCTTTTGCATTCGATTGCTCCTCGACTACAAATATTCTCCCAAGGCTGACCTGCATTAAAAAATAGACAAATAAATAACTACGAACATGCATCTCATATATGAATTAGTGAGTTAGATGTCATAATAAAACATGAATCAAACATAAAGATTGAACACATCATATGGCGGGAAAAAAAATACTTCTTTTATTAGAATCACAAAGTTTACTTACAATGAGATCGGTGACTGCTCCTCGAACCTGGTCTGGGTTCCTCTTCACCCAGCTCCAACTGCACTTCCACGTATCTTTCTCCTCTCACACTCTCTCTAGGGAATGGAATAAGCTTATAATGAAGGAAAAAGGAAAGAATGGGCAATTCTGACTCAAAACTCACAAGGTGGCTGCAAATTCTTCGGGCAAGGAGGAGATGTGAAACGGGTAGAGTTTCACTGTTCTTATGCTTAGCCTTGGAATGAGACCCCAAATCCTCCTTTTATATGACAAAATGATGGTTATTCGGTTGGGTGAGGAGATATAGGCGGTGGAACAGTTGGGAAATTGCCCAATAGCTTGTAATCTCAACAAATTCCTTGCAACTTTTTATTTCTTACAACATTTGTGGGTATACATGGGCTGTAATGGTGCAATTAGCATACATACGCGATCTGCAGTGGTGCAACAAGCATGTGTACGTGCGCTGTAGTGGTGCAGGGCGCATACATCTTCAAAAATAGTGTTTTTAAGAAGAGTTGCTCAATGATGGCTTGGAAAAAATAACAAGTAAGATGGCATGATGCCAAGTATGCATGTATGGTGCAATTTAGGGTTATAATAGGATGATTTACATCTGGATTTTTTTCCTTGTTGATAATGGACATCATCGTTTTGTAATTCTGAAGTGTTAAGTTTTCTCACTGTTTTTTATCCTTTTTGGCTTTTGGAAAATAATATATTTTAACTAATTGTGGAGGATTTATATAAAACTGAACAAAATGATCCATAGATAAATAATCCTTGATGATATAAAAAAAATTATACATTAATATAATTTTGAGAAATTTTCTACTAGAAAAAAAATAAAAAATTTCCTTCACAATAAAAAAAAAAAAAAAACGAACATGAAGTTTAATCTTGGAATCTTAAAAGTATGAAATGATCCAATGTAATTATGTAATTATATTCAATAGATAATTTAAGAATTTTTAATATAAATTTAGATAATATAATATTGATTTATAATTAATAAAACAAATAAAATCATTACATTTTAATTATAAAAGTAAAATGAAAAAATCACTCTTATCAAAAGCTTATATGTCAATTTTCCTACCATGGAATGATAGGTATAGAATTCCTTTCAAAATAAAAAGAAGGAACCATAAAATGGATTCTTAAAAATATTAATGATTCAATGTCATTTTATTCATTGGATGAAGACAAGTGGTAAGAAACAATTGATAATGATAATAAGACTCCGGATCTTTTATCGAGACATTTGATTAAAGTGGCCCATTTGTATAAATCCATTGAACTTATATGTAGCTTTGTCTCGCATACTAACATAATTGTGATATGGTATGACAAGGCATTTATGTCTAGCTTTTCTTGGAGCACTACGTTTATTGGGGGTTAAGCATGAGTCATGGTTGGATAGAGCATTGGAATATATATTTTTAATTATGTATCATAATGATAATAAAACTGTTAGGTGTTGATTAGTGGGTAAAAAGGATAGCAATTATTTATTCCATAATTTTTTTTTTTAATTATACACAAGTATAATAAAAAAAATTAATTATGTATCATAATGAGGGAAAGAATAAAATTATTAAAGTGTCATTAGTACGTGTTTAAAAATTAATCTTTTTAATTAGTCGAAAGTGTAATATTTTTTTTTTAATTGTGTATTATAATGGGGGAGAGAATAAAATTATTAAGGTGTTCTCAGTTGGTAAGAAAGTGTAATATTTTTTTTTAACTATGTATTATAATCTGGGAGAGAATAAAATTATTAAGGTGTTATCAGTTGGTAAAACGTACAACAGAAGCCAATAACTCGAGAGTTATTGCAGTGGTAAGAGCACCAATCATATTATTCTGGGGAGACCCATCAGTATGATATACAATATCTCCCTATTCATCTCTAAGAACTTCAGCCTCCATTTTTGTGATCATTACAGGGGAAGAAATTACTTCCCACCATTTGCTAAGGGTGCTTGTTAAGCACTGAATAATAGTTTTGCATGCCTCAATCTTTGTTTTTCCTTTCATGCACATAATCTTATAGGAGACATACATTCTATCAATCAATTGTCTTATTTGTGCTATAGACAGACTATCAATATTCCACTCCCGGAACCAGTCTTCAACAAATGTTTGTGTATCTGTAAGTCTACCTTTCCCAATCAAGTCAGGGGCTGGTGGTCTAGTAGAGTGGTGTGGAATATTTTCGTAAGAAGGATTTCTGACAGTCACTAGAGAATGTCGATCTTTTGAAGAAGATTTTGGTTTTTCTTCTTCTAGGAAGTGATGTGGGATTTTTTTCAAGATTATTGTCTCAAATGGTTTATATACAGGAGACAGTATAGAGATTTGTGAGCCTAGAAGGATGAACGAGTCAGGGATAGGCTTATCAGGGTGGTTATCCTTTTGTCTTATTTCAGTCAAGGTCTTTCCCATATTAGAGAAAGCATGTCCTAATCCTTCCATCATTTCTTCATGATTTCTTGTGGACTCTCTGGATCTATAAGAGATTTTAGTCAGGGCAGAGTCCATCTTTTCTTTTACTTATGTGACCTTGTCTTAAATTTGATCCACAGATTGTACAATAGTGTTTGTAGATACTTGCAAGTCTACAATTTGTCTTTTTCGAGCATAATCATTGGTCACGAAGGTGTGGGTAGCCATTCCTCTTACGACAGTGTTAGTCCATTTTATTTGTTCGGAGACTGACTGGACCCTTTTATCAATTCCTGATAGTTGGATGGCTTCTTTAGAAAGCAATAAGGGAATTGATTTGACTTGTTTGTTGTTGTCTTCTAAGACAATCCCTTTAAAAGGTGGAAATGTAGAGTTAGATTCTACAATATGTCCATCAATGCTCTTCCATTTATGCTTGGGAGTGATTTTAGAAGGTTCTCCCATCATTTGTACTACAACCTTTTGGTTTAATTTCCTCCATTCAAAGAAGGAAATCCACAAGTCATTGTCAGTTATATACTTTTTCCAATCTTTGGAAAATTTTAGTTTTTCAGGATCTGGAACGGCTGTGTTAAATTCTTTTGTCTCAGGATTTGTAAACAAATCCCAGTTTAACATTATTTTGATCCAATCTTCATTAACGGATCCCTTCTGGCATCCTTTCATGATTGTATGGAATTTATGCATTTCTTCTACAGAGGGTCTTTGAATATCATTGGGTAAAGGATTAGAAAATATGCAGTCTGGTATTACTTTGTCACACTGTTCTATATACCCTAACCCATATCTTGGAGTACCAGGGGGTCTCATTCCCTTATATATGTCTTGGATCCTAGGATCTAGTGTTTCTATGGTAGGCATATAATGAATCATAAAACATAAAGTATGTTCAGAAGTAGAAATAATGTTGTCTACAGTGTTATGTACAGTACGAACACAGTCTGAAGAATCCATGAGAATAGTAGAGCTTACTATTTTTGCACAAAAAAGCAAGGCATTTAATCTTAGTCCTCTACTCCAGAGAGAGAGAATGTCAGATAGGCTCCTGGCCGACTGCTCAAGAAAAACCAGTAATTTCTATCAGAAGGTCGTAGTAGTGGAAACTATGCCTTTAAAGAGCCCGAGACTACTGATACGGCCTTAGGGGTGTGTCGCAAGAGTGGAAACCCTGCCTTTAAAGGGCCCGAGACTCTTGATACGACACTGGATTCTTTACACACACAGAAAA
Organism: Picea sitchensis; assembly: GCA_010110895.2. Taxonomy (NCBI): domain Eukaryota; kingdom Viridiplantae; phylum Streptophyta; class Pinopsida; order Pinales; family Pinaceae; genus Picea; species Picea sitchensis. The sequence continues at coordinate 266,841 of SNQJ01S0000619.1, forward strand.
TAAATCACACAAAATTATATACTGAGTGACTAGCTTTATCAGATCGAAGAGTCTGATATCATACCTGGGAGAAAAAGAAGGTCATGGCTCTAATACCATTTGTAAACTGTTCCTCTTGAACAACTTGTCAGAGGCCTCCTCTGTCAGAGATTGAAGCTTGACTGATCGGATTCTTGTCTCATGCACTATCTCCTCTCACCATTTGGTCTTCTGATTTCTGCTACTCTTGACAGAATCAATATCGTTGGGTTAACCACTTTACTTTGTCTGAACTATGAACCCCACCACCTGGAGTCCACCAGGCTTTTGCAGTTTTATGTGAACCCTATAGCCGGCTTTCCACGACCTTCCGTACCTACAACTGCCCTATAGCGACCTCCTGCCTTCGCGAGACTTACTACCAGTGCTCGGTCGTCGCTTTATACCAAACTACCAGTGAACCTTATTATCTGGATGAGTGAACTATATCAGACAGTACCAAGGAACATCGATTGCAAATACAGGAAAATAAGCGAGATCATAATGAGTGCATGTTATAGAGACAATGAGTAAAACTTCAGAGATAAGCACATATATGCGGAATACTTGTATTATATTAAATTAGAGCATAAGCCACGGGTATTACAACCTTTGTGTCATATGCAGAGATTGAGAGCAGAATGCTCTTCTCTCACCAAACTTAATTATAGACTCTGAACTCAAGAAAGACACGAAGCTTCAGATAGAAGGGAAGCTTAGAGACTCAGACTGATTGACTCAAACTCTCAAATGCCCATGCCAAACAATGATCTCTCATTCTCCCTTTATACAAATTTGAGAAGGAAGAGTCATCATGAAGCAAAGACTCGAATAGACAAGTGGCCCCGTGTGTCTGCCACTAAATCTTTACTTTTATGATTTGGTGGTGGTGATCGTGCATGATTCCCCGACCAAATCCTGGATTTATTTCATATCCACCGAAAGCAAATAGAATAATAGGTCTGATGGGGTAGTAATGCAAGATTCCCTGACAGATAGACAAACTAATATGACATAAAGTGGAGTACCTTGGAAATGTGGGTCAAACCTCACCAAAAGTCGGAGAAGTACTCCGAGTTTCCAAGATTTTCATTATTTTGACTCATTATTTTTGAAGAGAAAATAATTACACAGTGGAGGTTAATACGGTAACCCATGGAACCCGAATGACACCACTGTCGGTCATTAAGACATGAATTCTCGTAATTACACTGTGGAGTTGGTTACGCCAACCCACAGAAACCTGCATTAATTATTCCATTGGATGATCATGGAAGTGACGAAACCTATAGCGGTCCCAGTGTTGAGTGTACACTTCTCTCTATAGTAATGGGTCTTCATCACTGTCCTCTTCTTGGTGAAGTACATATTTAGTCCTGATAATCCATGGATGTCTTTCCCTGATAAACAACATTTTATATTCTTCTTCGGAATAAAGATCATTTATGGTTTGTAGGTTCCTATTTGGGAAGAGGAACATTCTAGTTGTTTCTGTTACTTCAGGATTTATTTTGATAGGGCTTAACCCAAACTTTTTCCACCAATCCATTAGCCATTCAGGTTCAGGGAAAAGAATAAAATTCACAGAGAACTGGATCATGCAATAGTAATACTTATACCTATATGTCCAAAGATAGACATTGTACCACTTTTCTTTGTATTGTTCATAGTTTATGTCGAACAATATTTTGTTTGGATCCTAGTTTGGCCATGATTGTAGAGTCCTTATTCTATTGATTTGAAAAAAATTCCAAGCTGGAGTTTCTTCCCATCTTTGGGTTTGCTGGCCAAACCATTCTCTGTTTGCAGATCTGATTCGACTGAGATCACCCATTTCAACAAGATTTTGTCTGGATGTAATTGTGGAGGGGTGATGTATTCTTCCAATAATGTGTTGAGGAGGGATTACATGAATACTAGTATTTCTTGAAAATCCTGGTAATCCAAACTCAACTCCCTCAGATGATCTTAGGTGCCACCCTGGTACCCAATGTTCTGTATATACCTCCCAGGGAGTATTATAATCTAGATAATGAGTGAATGGAGAATTTCTTTGGTCATCCCATGTATCTATGATTACCATGCTTTTCTTACAGTAGGCAAGTTGGGCATGAGATTCTGAAATAAATGGTAGCTCTATACTTTTGGGAGGATAGTCTTCAATATTTGGCAGAGTAATGAAATACCTTGGTCCTCCTGAAGAGCATTTTCAAGATCCATGGGGTTCAACTATAGACAAAAAGGGAGTGCCAAGAATGAAGTCTACTGGTAACTCAGAAAGAAGATATTTCATTCCTAAAGCATATTCTTCAAACAACAAGATGCCTTTAGGAATTTCAAAATTGAAATCAGTATTTACATTTCCTAGTCCAACGGCAGAACCACAGCTAGGAAGCCAGTATTTGGCAGGGATCAAGTCTTTTTTTATTAGAATCATATCAGATCCAGTGTCTAGGAGTGCAGTTAACTTGAATACTTCATTGTTTATTTCCAATTTAACTTTGACATAATATTTCTAGTATCTGATAGGCATAATTTCCATTCCTGTGAGTCCTTGCATTTGGGCTACTGTTTTCCCTTGTATGATTGATTTTGGACTCTCAAAAGGAGCATCTTCCAATGGTGGAGGAATTGAATTGGATTTTTCTTTTAATTCTTTGATTTCTTGTCTGGCCCAAGAATCAATTTTGAAGCTATATTCAACTTCTGTCTCCATTCTCTTCATTTTTTCTTTCAATCCAGAGATCTCCTTTTTTAATAAAAGCACCTCTTTGGCTAAATCAGTTACAGAGGTGTTCTGTAATTGTTCTTCTCTGTTAAATTTGATGAAGGTCTTTGTATTTTTATCAAAAGAAGCATCAATAAACAAAGGTTCTCTTTTAGGTAGCTCAACAACTTTGTTTCTTTGTTCAGACTTTATTGTTTTTACAAAAGTATCAAGAAGAGATTTTTCCATGTCACCTTCAGGTAGAACTTTGATTTGGGCTAGCATCTATGCTTCTTGATCTCCTGTATTATGAAACATACAGACTTTGAGTTTGTGCTGAATCTCTGGCTCTGTTTCAGAGTCAGAACTATTTGTACTACTTTTCCAAGAGCAAAAATTTGGATTTCTACAATTGTAATCCTGATTAATTAAAATTTCTTCTTCTAAACTGTATTGAAACTCAGAAGTACTATCAGAATTAGAACAACATCCTTCCTGTAGAATATGGACTTCTTCCCTCTTAGGAAATGGATGGTAGGGGCACTGGTTTGTTTCATGATTATTTTCCCCGCATCTATTACAATGTGTCCTTAGGGATACTTATTTTTGCTCTTGGGCTTCTTTGTCTTTTTGTTTTGAAAGTTTCCCTTCGGACTTTCTAGAGGCTGTGTTTTCTGGACAGTTATAAGCCAAATGTCCTGATTTTCCACAAATCCAGCAACGGTCTTGTTTCTTAGCCTGATGAGTGTGTGTTTTTAGTTTGATATCGTCAGGCTCATAGTAATGTGTTCTGGGATGGTATCTATATCTATATCTGGGTTTTCTTCCCTTGTCTTCTCTGGATTCCTTCTTCTTTTTCTTTCTTTTTCTGGATGGATTTGAAATATATAGGCCATATTTTTCACAGACAGATTTATGATCAGGAAGATATGTGGACTTTGATACAGAATTATGGACCTTCATACTGGTGCAGATTCCAATTAAAGCCTTAGTAATTAGGGAGTAAATTTCTCCCCATGTGTACATTTCATAAGGAAGTTTAAATACTTCGTGGATTTTTAGATATTCAACAAATTTACTTGGTAATGCATCCAAGTATACTTGTTTCCAAAGGAGGTTTTGACTGTCTTGGACTTCAAATATTCTTTGTTTCCAATCCATATGGAATTCTTCATATTCTAACATCTTCCTTCATTTCATATTCATGATAATTATCTCATGTTTGTCTGCAATTTTTGCTTCTGTTCCACACCAATGCTCAAGTATTGCAATGGTAAGAGCACCAATCATATTATTCTGGGGAGACCCAATACCATTTGTAAACTGTTCCTCTCGAACAACTTGTCAAAGGCCTCCTCTGTCAAAGATTGAAGCTTGACTGATCGGATTCTTGTCTCATGCACTATCTCCTCTCGCCATCTGGTCTTTTGATTTATGCTACTCTCGATAGAACCAATATCATCGGGTTAACCTCTTTAGTCTTTCCAAACTATGAACCCCACCACTTAGAGTCCACCAGGCTTTTGCAGTTTTATGTGAACCCTATAGCCGACTTTCCACGACCCTCCGCACCTACAACTACCCTATAGCGGCCTCCTGCCTTCGCGAGACTTACTACCAGTGCTCGGTCGTCGCTTTATACCAGACTACCAGTGAACCTTATTATCTGGATGAGTGAACTATATCAGACAGTACCAAGGAACATCGATTGCAAATACAGACAAATAAGCGAGATCATAATGAGTGCATGTTACAGAGACAATGAGTAAAACTTCAGAGATAAGCACATATATGCGGAAGACTTGTATTATATTAAATCATAGCATAAGCCACGGGTATTACAAGCTTTGTGCCAGATGCACGGACTGAGAGAAGAATGCTCTTCGCTCACCAAACTTAATTACAGACTCTGAACTCAAGAAAGACACGAAGCTTCAGACAAAAGGGAAGCTTAGAGAACTTGTATGTGTTTGAATTTTTAGAGAACTTGTTTATTTATGGTACTCAATATGTGTATGTGTTTGTTTCTAGAGAGCTTGTTTATTTATGGTGAAAAATGTGAAAATGTAGAATGCTTAAATACAAATTTTATTGTATTATGCCTTTAAAAAGGTGTGAGAATCTACCATAGTTAACATTTACAGAGATTTTTTTCTTTTCAATTTGCCAAAACCATTGGAAAAAGTTAAATCCTTGTGATAAGTGGGAATGAAAAGATGCTCAAACCCGGTTTTCTTGTAGGAGGTTTTTGCATTGGATGAACTTCCTACGGGTTTTGAAAAACTCTAATTTATAGTCTTTTTAAATGCAAATCATTTTGACCCCTTATACAGTGTTCTAGATCAGATGAAAAATTTACATTGAATACCAGTGTTCTATACCAGATGACAAATTTACATTGAATACCAAACATTAGCAGGTAGTAAAGTTCCATGAGTTCAATCTCATTGAATATCAAAGCAAGATGGAGAATGCATTAGATACCAAGTCTAGTTATAGGATGCCATATGATAATATTGTAATATAATTGGTTCTTACACCGTGTTAAAACATACGTTGAACTCGGTCAAAGATACCAACTTAAAATAATTGAATGTTCTTTTAAAATCTCCTCGACATGCAATTCACAACCGATACCATGCTTAAACAATCAAGTCCAATTCTCACTTATTTTAGCTTTTCGTTTTTCCATGAAAGTTGCATGAAAATACGATCCACTAATTTCTATTGTTGAGATTGGGATACTGAAAACTGCTATTCTTTGAGTGAGGCATTAATCTTGAGAAGGGATGAATAAGTATGCGTGGATTGATGCTCTAATATTAAATGATATTCTTTTGACCTCTCAACTTGGAAAAAAATATAACTGAGAGGTGAAGCATGCCTGCCTAACTAAGAGAACAACCCTTAAATATTTTCAACAACAAGATCACCCAAAGAAAATGAAGAGAACAATAACTTCTTAGGTAAAAATGGCTTAATATTTATTATGAGGGCCAAGTGGCATTTATATAATATTACAACCATATAATATGAAGAAATATTAAAGAACTCCCCCATGCAACCTAATGGCTAGAAAGATGCATCTAAATGAATACATTAAATACAATAAAATCAAAATATAAAGATGGAAAAACATACTAGCCCCATAAGGGATGGATGTTGAGCTAACAGTCGCGAGCCATGATGTCAAAGTTTTGTTGGCATTATGTCATCAACATGAATTGACATTCACAATCTTGAGCCAACTATGATATGATATGCAAGGTAGTTGCATGGTCCAATGAAGTAGTTGGTATGGATGGAAGTGGGATTTTGGTCTCTGAGTGATGCCAACATCCAATGGAATATCTTCCATCTCTTAATATTTTTTCTCTCCTCCTTCTTGCTCCTCTTGTCCCTTGACTTCTTGCTCTTGTTGGGTTTTCTCTTCCCTTTTCTTCTCCTTATTGGTTCACCCTGCCAACTAGGTATTTCATGGGGTTTATTTCATCTTCAACTTCTATAGTATATTGCATCTAGGAAGGGCTATTGGAGCCATCCTCAATTTGTTGTTCTGGGTCACAAAATTTAGTCTAGTTGTGACCCTCCTCAGACTACTTTATCCTCTATATCTGTTGAAATTTGGTTATGTATTGAGGATCTATCTCAATTTATGTCCTGCCTATGGTTTATTGGGGTTGTTCTTCTTGAATGAGGTCAACAACAACCTATGGAATATTTTCTAACTTAACCTATGCAAAGGGAATTGTACCAGCATGAGGGGGTGTGGTGCCGACTAGTGGGGGATACTGTGAAGTCCTAGCTCAATTTTTCTTGGATACAATGGCCATATCCTACACTTATATTATTGATCTGAATTGGATCCTTTTTAAACCTCTTTTAAACTTTGTAATAAGAATTTAGTTTCTTTTCCTTTTCAAAATTTCATAAACAAGTCCTTTTTATTTTATTTTGTCTTTTTGGAAAAATATGGAAGTTGAAAAGAACCATTGTGATGGTTGGAGTTCCAAAGGTATCCCAAAATGGATGCTATGAAAGGAAATAAAAAACGAGAGAGATAAAAGTAATGAACTAGAACATAGAAACAACACATAAGACATGTGATTTATCCTAGAAAACCCAAACCGTGAAAAACCAACCAATAGATCTATTAGTTCCTTAATGAGACCAGGACAAGCCAAGAAAGTGAGCCTTCATCACTCATGTCCTGGCACATTAAAATGGAGTATCACTAGCCTTTTAGAGGATTTCATTACATGCAATTCAAGATCTCTAAAACCACAGATCACCAATACAATGTGTCTCAAACCACCACTATTTACCTAACAACTTTGAATCCTTCATCGATTCAACTTTAAACTAGCATTTCCCCCTTTAAACTTGACTTGGGGTTTCCTATGACCAAATCTATCCGAACTATCCAAGTGAGTATGCACCACTCACCTCCAGGCCCTACCCCCTCAAATTTTATAACTAGGGTATCTGGGAATCTCACATGCTCCCCCCTATCACCTAGTTCTATGTATAGACTTTACTAATAAGTTACCAAGGGTACACATGCCTAAACAGGTCTTACATTCATATCCCATTTACATGCAACAAATATTTTCAACTCCATAATAATTTTTTTCATTTTTTTTATTCTACCACATATGCTTTCGTCCTGTCAGTTCTTAAAAATGTGTTGGCTATTTTTTTTTTCTTATTACCCTTAGCTCCATCTTCACATGTTTCTCTGAAGTGTGTTATCCTTGACCAAAAAATTCTTTGAATTATTAAATCACTCTTAGAACCCTTGTGGCCCTGCACTTGTGGCTTCCTACCTCGTATTACATGTTTACAGTCAAGAAAGGAACCTCTGTTAAACCTATGTGCCAACTACATGGAGGATATGTGACCGAATGTCACCATCATTCCTCCTCACTGAAACACGATCAATATCATCGTTCTTCTCCTTTGTTGTTTTATTCAATCGTTGGCGATTGTATGTGGCGGACGAAAAAAGAATAAACATATCTGCCACAACCTCGCTTGCTCGAAATATCTCAATATGTGTCCTCATTAGAACCATCTAGGTCAAGCAGGCCATATCAAAAAACCTCTGCATCATTAAACCTACAATTCTGAAAGATCTACTTGAAATCCTTTTCAAGAGACTTTTCTACCCACCCTTGAAAGTATTATACGTGCTTCCTAAGCATGGAAAACTACAACAAATACACTCTGATCCATGCATTTCCATGACCTCATTCATTCACCCAGATCCTTGTCTTTGATAAAGAATAAAATGACCAAGCCACTTTTTTTAGAGCATCCTTTTCCTCAACGCGAGCATACCAACATCAACGTGATACAATGTCCTTCTTCTCTTGTCTCTACGAGCGTACCAAAACATTCTCTTGACTCTGATATTTCTCCTTGAAGCAACAACCTTGACCATATGTGATCGATCTCTCCAATGGCTCAATGGACCAACATTCCTCTCCTTAGAATTTCCTTCATCAAACCACTCTCACTAGAGATTCTAGGTTAACCTTTATCTGATACCACATGAAAGGAAATAAAACACAAGAGAGATAACAATAATAAACCAAAAAATAGAAACAACACATAAGACATGCGATTTATCCTAAAAAATCCAAACCACGAAAAACTAGCCAATAGATATATTAGTTCCTTGACCAAACCTGGAAAATTCAGCCAAGTGATCCTTTGTCAATCACGCCCTGGCACATTACAATGGAGTATTACCATCCTTTTAAAGGATTTCATTACATTCAATTCACAGGCTCTAAAATCAAAGGTCACTAATACCATGTTCCCAAAACCACTATTGTTTACCTAACAACTTTGACTCTTTCACCAAGTGAAGATTAACTCAACATTTCCCCCTTTAAACTTGACTTTGGGTTTCCCATGACCAAATCTAGCCTTACTGGCCATGTGAGTCTGCACCGCTCCCCTTCAGGCCCTACCCCCCTCAAAGTTTATAACCAGGGTATCTAATAATCTTTCATGCTCCCCCCTATCACCTAGGTCGAGCTCTATACTTTATTGGTAAGTTACCAAGGGTACGCATTCCTATCCATGTATTACATTCATATGCCCATTTACATGCAATAAATATTTTCAACTCCATAATAATTTTTTTCATTTTTGTTATCTTGACACTTATGCTACCATCCTCTCACCTCTCCATTTCACATTTTTGTATCGGTCATGCATTGGTGAAAGTAAAATTCAAACCCTAATTGTGCACAATGTCATTCTGAATCATCATCCAAACACACTTCCATGCATGTCGTGAAAATACCAGTCCTATCATCTCCAATACTGGTGCCATCATTCAAGCTAATGATCTAAGGATTTTTCGTTGCTTCTACTAAATTCTCTCGCTCGAGCCTCAATCATGTTCCTTGTCCCTCTCTCCATGCCTCCCATCACTAAACCACTCTCGCTAGAGAGTTCAGGTTTTCCTTGCTCTGATAGCACATGAAATCTTTGATACCACATGAAAGGAAATAACAAATGCAAGAAAAATAAAATAAATAACCAAGAAAATAACAACAAGAATATTTTATCCTGAAAAACCCAAACCGGGAAAAAATGACTAATATATTTATTAGTATTTGGCCAAACCCAACCAAGCCGACCAACCTCCTAGCCCCAAAAAATTCATCCTTCACCACTCATGTCATGGCACATTAAAAGGGAGTATCACTATCCTTTTAAAGGATTTCATAACATGCAATCCATGGGATCTAAAAAAATGGGTCACCAAAACCATGTGCCAACCAAAAACACTTTTGTTCGCCTAACAACTTTGACTCTTTCACGGAGTCAAGTTTAACCTAACATGTTTTAGTGAAGAAATACATTAACAAGGAGCTGCAAGGAAAGATGGGGAAAGACAATAGCAGAAATTAGAGCTTGAAGAGGGAAACTTGCTTGAAGTTGTGTGGATGAAGTAATTAATTTTCTTGTTCATTCTAAGCAAAGGTGTCTCTGAGCCATGTCCCGCTACAATTTCATATTTTCATTGAATAGAAATGCACAAACTCTATGTATAACTCACCCTTTTGTAATTTTCTCCAGAGAATAATAAAACTCCCACTTAAATGTTGAAGTTTGTGAGTTACTACAATATGTTCTTTGGGTATTTTGGTTATGAGTTACAATGATCTATGCATACCCCATGAAATTATATTTTTAGCCTGTAGCACCTCTCCACATAATTTATTGTTTGTTTGGAGTTTTTCTTTTGCTCACTGCCTATACACAAAATTATTTTTCTTTCTAGACATTTTATCTTTTTACTCGGAAAATTTACATACCCTTGGGAATTTTGTTTGTTGCTTGGGAAAATGTAGAGACCCTTGGGATAATTTACATACCTCTAGGAATTTTGTTTTCTACTTTGGAAAATTTAAAGACCCCTTGGTGAATTTAAATACCCCTGGGCATTTGGTTTGTTGTTTGGGAGAATTTAGAGACCCTTGGGTGTTTTATTCACTACCTGACTGATTTTCCTTTCCCGTAGGTCACCCACAACACTTCGTAAATCATTATTGTGTCTGAGATAATGCATTCCACTACCATTTTTCTTCCCCCAAGCATTGGGACACTATAATATGCATACACATTCACAAACTCGTTTGTATACTCGCAACAACTCTTATTTTTAATACAGAGTCCACAAATTCGTTTTTGCACACAAGAAAATGGTGATTACTTATGGCATTGATTTTTTTGTTGTCTTGGTATGATAAAAAACCTATGAGTTAAGCATCTTGAGGTGTATCATCACTTTTGCAGTAGAGTATTTTTTTCCTAACTCAGAGTTGGAGTGCATAGTGAAATATTTTGTTGTTGCTACAAAAGTTGCTAAAATGCTACCGTTGGGGTCTAAAGATGTCTAAAAATAGCCTTAGTTTAACATTAATTTATCAACCTAAGGATTTGTCTTTTATCTCAAGAATATCAGCAAAGTCTATGCAAATAGCTCGTAGAGGCTAAAATCGTGTAGTTAAAGCAAATCTAAGTTTATCAACAATCAAGTTCCTCAAACATTCATTAAAGATTCTAGGATTTGAAATCTACTACTGTGAAATGGAAAGGAACTAATTAATGTATTGAATTCATTTTAACTAAAAGCAGTAATTGAATCTAAATAAATACTTGTAGAATTGACTATTATTATGAATCAAATTATTGGAAAGGAAAAAGGCGAATAACTCTATATATGGAAAGAAATAGCGACTATAATCTAATCGGAAAAAAAAACAATTGTACTTATATTGAAAGGAATAAAAACTATATCTTAACGGAAAGGAAGAACAAATGTAAACTAAGTGAAAGGAACAACAAATGTAAACTAAGTAAAAGGAACAACGCATATGAACTTATGAGGAACTGTCACGCATCAAATCTCAGTAATAGAAATTGGAACAATAATCATCTAATGCTTAAGGAAATATCTATCTCTTACAAATGATATAAAATCATCAACACACTTATGCATTCATTTAACTACTGTAAAAGAGAATCGAATCACAAAACATAAATTGAACTGATACAATTACAAGTCGAACAATAGCTCCTTCAGAATGGGCCCTTGGTCCTTAGAACCATTGTTATTCAAAACTCAGTATGTAGAAATGGTAAAGCCACTCAAAGTTTTTATTGATCTCATAGTTGGTACAACATTTACAAAAACTGCTAACGTGGACCAATTCTAAGTTCTGAGTTCTTGGGTGCAATTCTTCTATCTCTTTTCAGGATCTATTTACCCCTTATATATTACAATAATCTGGGTAAATTAAGCTATCCTAAGGATCGAGAGATCCTCAGGATTGCTTTACTATTATAAAATTACAATATAAGAAACTCAATCATCTTCAAAACTGTCTTGCACCATAAAGTCCTCACCCTCCAATGGCTTGCGCACCTTCAAGATTTCCTTTGCTATCTTGGGTTTGACAATATTTAACCAATACTGTAATAAAACCAAACAATGCCAATCGTATTTTAGGAACTATGTAATCTAATTTCAACAATAATGCTAAAGAGTATATTATTCATTTTCTATTCTATTTGCTCCTAAATAACCGAAAAGTCAATCAAGATGATATCATGAAATGTGGGAAAAAGGAAGATATTTATATCTTTTTCATAACCTAACATAACCACTAGCTTACCTTCTTGCATGTCGTCATGCAAGATGAGATCTTACATGTAAAGCAATAATGTTGTAAGGTGGAAAGTTTGGTTCACCAGGCCTTCTGAATCCATTGCTTCTTTTGAGTTCTCCAAAAGCAACATCCTCCCTTTTCTTGTTAATTTGATAATCGTTTTGGTAACTTTCTTGAGGAAACCAGATGATAGGGGGATTATATCTACACCCAATCCAAGAGGGTCCTTCCTCTTGGAGAAATATATAATACCTTTCTATTCTGAAGGTAGCTGCAAAGAAATTCCTATACCCAAAGGGTTCCCTACTCTTTACTTCACTGGAGGATGCATCCCATCTCATTTTAGAAGCAGCAAGAGCTTCTTCCTTAAGCTCTCTAAAACAAGTGATACTTGAACATATAACCTATATATGGATAGGGGATAAGGATTCTATGACCCCCCCTCTTTTCATAAAGGTTTTATGTCACATAATGTATGGAAAGGACTTTGGAGGCTCTCCCTTGACCCAACGATCTAGCCCAGTTTCCCTCTTTAGGAAGGTTTTATGAGCTTTACCCCATTTGAATTGGTTCTAACTAAATGAAAGAAATGACTGAACTGTATGTCACCTATGAATGGGCCAGGGTTATCTTTCCTTTCTTCTTCCAGAATGAAATTATGAAAGTATAAATCACACAGAAAGTATTGTAACTTTTCGTCCCGCTCTCTGAAACATGAAATAAACTCAGGTACAGTGGAAAATGAAATAGGTTTACCTGCTCTAATGGAATTCACTCTCAATAACAGATATCGTTCTATCAAGAATAAAATGTAATTGGTGGCAGGGGCTCTGCAATTAATAGCATCAGAGTAGACATCACAAATTTCTTTGATTTTCTCCAAATCTTTTTCCAATTGGGTTTGTATCTTTTTTACCTTCCCTTGGGCTCTAGTGAGATCAACATAGGTCTCACTCTTTTTTGTTGTCACGTCCTTTAGTTGTTTAACAATATTTTGATGTTCAACCCTAGTGACCATCTCATCTTGGTGTTGAGCCAATGCTCATTGGGCTCGTCCCAGCTCTGCCTTTAGCTTATCACTGGTGACACCCTTTGCTTGAGATTGGGATGCTTGGTATTATTCCATACTGCCCATCTCCTCCCTGGATTGAGTTAATTATTGTTGGGCCTATGTAAGCTCTGCTTCTAGTCTATCCACAATAACACCCTATTTCTAGGACTGGAGTGCATGATGCTCTGCCATAGTCAGTAATTCATTTCTTTTTTGAATTAGGGTTTGTTGAGACTACATCAATTCTTCCTCCAATATCCTGATGGTAGCATTCTTCTCAAGGAGTTGAGTTGTTTCGTCTAAGACTGGGTTATATGTCTTCACCTCAACATCAATTGTTTCTGTAGCTATCATATTTTCTTATGTTTCTAAAGGAATTATGACGCGAAAAGTCGCCACCCTCACGATCCAACCCGCCTCTCACCAGGACCTTCTTTCATACGGGCCCGAAGAGTGTGAATTCTCTTACAAATCCTCTCGGGAGTTCTTACTACCCACAATGCTCCTCCGGTGATCCCCCCTTCACTTCTCAGGAGATCGGGTCTCGCAGACTCGCGAGTTCAGTGCTCACGGGATCGGGTCTTTCAATCCCCCGAAACCCGATGGTCAAAGGGTCAACGCCTTCGTATATCGGGGTTTTCCCTATCGGGAAATCGACACCTCTGATGTTGCGATTTCTCTCCCCTCGCAAATCTCTGAATCCTGAATGCCGATATGCACGTGCGCCACTACCACGCCACATCACCTCCTCTCTCTCCCTTATCGGGAATCGCGGGATCGTGATTTCGCCATCCCAATTCCTCGCAAAATAAATCCCCGAATGCCGAATCCCGACCTCCCGGGATCTCCCACCTGTCCCTTGGATAATCGACGGCTCCGATTAATTCGGGAAATCGCTACTCGCGATTTCAACGAGTATGAACTCTCACCTCGCCAAACACCGAAGGCCGAACTTCGATGTGCTATTCCCTCCTTGCGAAGTCCTTGCGCACAAAGCGCTATCTTCCCTGAGCTTCTCCTGTAGCTTCGACCTCTACAGTAGCTCGGTTCTTCTTCTCCTTCTCCCGCAAATGGAGAACACAATACCTCCTGGCAGTCTTCTCACTCAACCAACCTATTGCTGAGTACTCTGGGTATTCAGTAACCCAGTAGAAGTTCCTTCAGTGGACCTTTACACAGATGATAGAACTCAATGAGTTCCTTCCTCCTGGGCTATCTGTACACTCCATCAACACCCTCCTGGCGGAGTATCTCTGCCACAAAACACACCACAGTTACACTTTCTCCTTGGGCTTACACCCTTCGATCGACGTCCTCCAGACGAAGCTCCTCAGAATCCTTAACAGAATTCTGGTCCTTCAGAACTCATAGCAGAGTTCTTTCCTCTGTGCACCTCTGTACACATGCTCGATACCCTCTTGGTAGAGATCCTATAGAACTCCTGACAGGTTCTATCCACAACAGTGTCTCAGCTACACTTCCTTGACTATTGAGGTGTTCAGTAACCCCAAAAGTCATTTTTCTATACGAGTTGATGACTTCAGTGCTTGTGCTCTCAGCACGTCTCTGTCTGACTCCTCGGAGTTCAGAAGTGCATCCTCTGTGCACCGGTATTCAGAGTCTCAACACTCTATCATGCCCTCATGGCATGAAACCTCAAAGACCTATCAAAGATGAAATCAAACACACTCCCTGCAATGGCATAATCACAATACACAAATGCAGCATATAATGAACACACACACAGACATGAACATAATGACAGATAATGCAGGAAAAACTGCTCTGTATTAATAATGGAAAGTGACTGTATATTTTACAAGGTGTTCCTCGAGCTCTCTTTTGGCTCTCTCTTACAATCATTCTACTCTCTAACTCTACTTTTTCAAAATGAGATCTGAATATCTCTTTTACCTGAGGGCTCATTCCTCCAGGTTCACCTACTCTATTAATTTACAATCAATGGGTGTCTAGTCTACTATCCAGAACTAGATCTCAGCCGATCTATAATAAATGCCTATCTTATCTACAGCCCACGCAAAGGCATGGCTCTTCTGGGTCACCATCTTAAGACATTTAATTACATTGAATTTTAAATTCAAAATGAGGTTGTGCCTCCCTTCAGCTTTTGAAATACATGCGCGCCCACGTGGCTGGCTGGATGGCTGACATGGAGCGATGCTCCTGCATCATACTCCACAGATACAAAAATCATGAGCTCCTGCTCATGAGCTTCCCCTGTAACTGTTGGAATCCACCTGGGTCCCAAACAAGTCTTTTGAGCTTTTCATATGCCCCATTCTGCTGTTGTTGCTTCCGCTGCGCTGCTGCTGCTGCCTCTCCTCTACCCAACTTCTCTTTGCTGGTAGTCTATGCCGACCTCAACATCAGCCTTCTGATCTGCTCTATCTCTATGTCTAGTTTCTCCAGTGGTTGGTTTTGCTTTTGCAGTCTCCTCAGCTGCAAAAGATTTTGGCCATTGGATAGATCATCATGATCTCCCATGCCATCTTCTTCATCTTCATCTGTGGCCTTCAATTGCCACTTTACTGCAGTCTTCAGCTCTATAGTTTCTTCTTGACTGTCCTGCTGCTCAGTCATTCTCCTCTCTGACAACTCTCTTGCTGGCTCTGGATTGTTCAGCCAATCCTCCAGCATATCCAGCTCCATATCCCATGTAGTAATAAATCTCTCTGCCTGCTCCTCGGCTTCTCCCGCTGCTAGCCTCAGTTCTACAGTGCTCTCAGCGCGCTGGCTGAATCTGTTGAGCTGTTCCTCAGAACACTCATTTTCTGCTCCTGCTGTCAGCTTCAGTGCTGCAGCTTCTCGGTTTTCATCTCCCAGGCTGAATATGTTGAGACATTGCTCAGAATGCTCGCCTCCTCCATATTCTGCTGCAAATTCCCCTGTTGCAGCCTTTTCATCTTCAACGCTGAATGCTTTGAGCCATTCCTCGGGATGCTCACTCTCTTCTCTCGCTTGGCCAGCTCCCAAATTCTTCTCTAATTCTTCTTCTTTGACAATCATCTCCAGTTGTGACTGTTCTTTTGTTGTTGATGCATCTACAATACAAATTTCTGCCTCTGCCTGGGCACATGGTAGAAATATTAAAATTCCCCCAATCATCAGAATATCATTCTGGTGTTCCTCCTCTCCTGTCAGCTGCCTCTGCTGGTCCAAATTCATCTCTGAATTTGTGAGACTATCAGACAGTCTCATCTGCTCTGTCAGCTCCTCTGGCTGATCTAGATTTACCTGTCCACCCCTGCCCACCTGGCGATATGGTATGCTCTGGCTGCTTCCCTGGCAGACCATGAGATCAACCGATCCCATCTTCATCAGCAACCCTTTCTGGATTGAACTCTCCATCGACTCTATGAGTCCTTCAGATGGCCTCACAATTTTATTTCTGCCCACCTGGCAGTCAAATACGCTTTCGCTGCCTCCCTGGCAGTCCTTGAGACCCCGCAATGATCTCTGATCATCGCCCAGCTGGCAATGCGAAATTCCTTCACCATCCTCATGACAGCCCTTGAGATCCTCAGCTGATCCCAATTTGTTGCCCTCGCAGCAATCTGGAATTTCTTTTGCTCCACCCTCCTGGCAGTCCTTGAGATCATCAGACGATCCCAATTCATCTCCTGTTCCCTTGCCCATATGGCAATATGGAAACTCTCCTCTGCTCTCTTGGCAGTCTATGAGACCCTCAAATGATCTCATCTCATCTTCCTCATCACTCCAATTATCGAGACTTCTCCCAGTCTCTGGCCAACAGTAACAAATCGTCTCTTTCTCTGTGGCCTTGAGGTCCTCAGCATACCTCAACCATCTTTTCAACAGCCTCTGCTGTCTTTTGACCATCAGTTCCCTGACTGGCCATTTAACCTTTGGCGCTTTCATGGGCCATTCATTAACCCATCTCGGCTTTTTATTCTGCCGCATTCTCATCTCGAGCTCCTCCATCTCCCGCTTTATGTCAGCGAGCTCTTTATCCATCTCTGCTGCGTCCATCAGCTTTGGGTTCTTCTTTTCAGCGCGTTTATGGCCTTCAGTAGTCATGCCGCTGTTTCTATCTACCTCCTTGGCAGATCTTCTGCTACTACTCCACATCTCGGAGTGTTCCAGCTTCATTTTCTCACAGCCTCCTAATGATTGTACCCACGACTGTTGTCCACCTGCACGCTGTCGTCAAAGAGTCTTCAGTAACTCTGTCTTCCTCCTGCTGCCATCTCACTTCACCTGAAATGTTCAGATGAATTTCCAGCTCTGATACCACTTGACGCGAAAAGTCGCCACCCTCACGATCCAACCCGCCTGTCACTAGGACCTTATTTCATACGGGCCCGAAGAGTGTGAATGCTCTTCCAACTCCTCTCGAAAGTTCTTACTACCCACAGAACTCCTCCGGCGATCCCCGCTTCACTTCTCGGGATATCGGGTCTCGCGGACTCGCGAGTTCAGTGTTCACGGGATTGGGTCTTTCAATCCCCCGAAACCCAATGGTCAAAGGGTCAACGCCTTCGTATATCGAGGTTTTCCATATCGGGAAATCGACACCTTTGATGTTGCGATTTCTCTCCCCTCACAAATATCCGAATCTCGAATGCCGATATGCGCGTGCGCCACTCCCACGCCACGTCACCTCCTCTCTCTCCCTTATCGGGAATCGTGGGATCACGATTTCGCCGTCCCAATTCCTTGCACAATAAATCCTCGAATGCCGAATCCCGACCTCTCGGGATATCGTGCCACCTGTCCCTTGGATAATCGATGGCTCCGATTAAATTGGGAAATCGCTACTCGCGATTTCAACGAGTATGAATTCTCACCTCGCCAAACACCGAAGGCCGAACTCCGATGTGCTATTCCCTCCTTGCGAAGTCCTTGCGCACAAAGCGCTATCTGCCCTGAGCTTCTCCTATAGCTTCGACCTCTACAGTAGCTCGGTTCTTCTTCTCCTTCTCCCGCAAATGGAGAACACAATACCTCCTGGCATTCTTCTCACTCAACCAACCTATTGTTGAGTACTCTGGGTATTCAGTAACCCAGTAGAAGTTCCTTCAGTGGACCTTTACACAGATGATAGAACTCAATGAGTTCCTTCCTCCTGGGCTATCTGTACACTCCCTCAACGCCCTCCTGGCGGAGTATCTCTGCCACAAACCACACCACAGTTATGCTTTCTCCTTGGGCTTACACCCTTCGCTCGACGTCCTCTAGACGGAGCTCCTCAGAATCCTTAACAGAATTCTGGTCCTTCAGAAATCATAGCAGAGTTCTTTCCTCTGTGCACCTCTGTACACACGCTCGATACCCTCTTGGTAGAGCTCCTACAGAAATCCTGACAGGTTCTGTCCACAACAGTGTCTCAGCTACACTGCCTTGACTATTGAGGTGTTCAGTAACCCCAAAAGTCCTTTTTCTATACGAGTTGATGACTTCAGTGCTTGTGCCCTTAGCACGTCTCTGTCTAACTCCTCGGAGTTCAGAAGCGCATCCTCTGTGCACCGGTATTCAGAGTCTCAACACTCTGTCATGCCCTCATGGCATGAAACCTCAAAGACCTCTCAAACCTAAAATCAAACACACTCCCTGCAATGGCATAATCACAATACACAAATGCAACATATAATGAACACACACACAAACATGCACATAATGACAGATAATGCAGGAAAAACTGCTTTGTATTAATAATGGCAAGTGCCTGTATATTTTACAAGGTGTTCCTTGAGCTCTCTCTCGGCTCTCTCTTACAATCATTCTACTCTCTAACTCTACTTTTTCAAAATTAGATCTGAATATCTCTTTTACCTGAGGGCTCATTCCTCCAGGTTCACCTACTCTATTAATTTACAATCAATGGTTGTCTAGTCTGCTATCCAGAACTAGATCTCAGTCGATCTATAATAAATGCCTATCTTATCTACAACCCACGCAAAGGCATGGCTCTTCTGGATCACCAGCCTAAGACATTTAATTACATTGAATTTTAAATTCAAAATGAGGTTGCGCCTCCCTTCAGCTTTTGAAATACATGCACGCCCACGTGGCTGGCTGGTTGGCTGGCTGACATGGAGCGATGCTCCTGCATCAAATTACTTCCTCATTCTAAGTTATTATTTCTTCTACTACTATTTCTTCAGGGTCTATCTATATCCCTACAGAATTTGTACTGACTGCTTCTTTAGGAAGAGGGTTTCTTCCTTGCACTCTGGCCCCTTTGTTTTTCTTTCTTCTGTGGGCCTTATCTACTTGTTCTAATTGTTTCCTCAATTCCTTAATAATTTCCTTGAGTTTATACACCTTCTTCTTTAATACTTCAGCCTTCTTAGCCTTTTTATTCAACAATTTGTTTTCTTTTTTTAACTTTATAATTTTTTTATGGCTCTTGGATGATTTATGTTTATGAGAGGTCTCAAGGTCTTCTTCATTCTGGCCAGTAGATGGTTGTTCCTCTGTTCCTTCCAAATGTTTTGTCTGTCCAAGAGGGATTATTATTTCAAAATGAGGTTCTTCCTATGTTGTGTCCTATGGAAAAGACATTTCAATATCAGGAAAATCCTCAGCTGGTTTTGAAGAGGAGGCTTGTTCTGGGCATTTTTTTGGATTATTTATGCCTCTGTCAATTAATGTTCCTAAGCTTCCCAAAACTTGAGCTATTTCTACCTCATAACTCTTCAAAAATTGATTTGTCAGATCCTCTATTGCATGTTGGGTGTCTTCCTGATCATTCCTTTGTGAGGTTTGTTCTTCTTGCCCAATTTCTTGAACATTATCCTGTGGAGACTGTTCTATAGAATTCGGAAGTTCTTCAGGTTGTTTTGTTGTACCCTTAATTGCTTCATTTGTTTCCTGGATTTGTTTGCTTCTCCTCCTTGTCTTAATGATGGATTTAGGGGAAGTTGTTGCTCTCTTCCTCTTTTTCATTAATGCCTATGTTTGTGAGGTCTGGGCCTCTGTGATTTGGGCAGGGTCTGCCTCAGCTTCGGTTTGAGGAGATAAAATTTCTCTTTGGGTGGTATTATCCTCTACCTGTCTATCTTCAATTTCCTATGGTGGGTCTTCATGACATAATTCAGGCTGCTCCAGTTGTGGAGGTCTATTGGCCTCAATAAGACTATCCCAGGTCAATTGAGTTTGACTTAGTGCTTTATTTGTTATCAGTTTAACTAATTTGTGGTGACTGATAAAAGTAACAGGATCCTTGGAATTTTGTGTTCTTAAGGCAACCTCGTGTAATATGTCATTCAGAAAGAAAGGTAGATTAAGTACTAACCATTGTTTTAAGGCTGCAAACAATTTGAGGTGGCGAGGTCGAATTACATCGTATCATCCATCAAAAGTGATGTACCACTGAATTACCCCTACCAGTTCCTTCCATGGTTCTCTAAGAGTATTGGGATTAAGTCTCTTTCCCTTCTTATCCAATTCTTCCCCAGGGTCTGTGAAAGTTTCCACAACTTCCTTCAGTGTTGTGTATCTTCTTGTCCACTAAATTCCCATGTTAGGGAGGCCTGTGACCTCTGCTAAGATTTTCGGGGTGACTAAGATTCATATGCCTCACACCATAGAGATTTCTCCCTGCAGATTATGAAAGAATTCAAGCGTGACATTCGTGTCATATCCTTGCAAACGGTTGAAGTACTCCATCCACCCCAGACGGTGTAGGATTTCTTTTTCCTTCTTTGTAACCTGTAGTAAAGTTGGCTCCCTGTGCACACTTCTTCCACCCATTTTTGTGAGAAAATTTGGACGACTATTGTTCCTGGTAGCAGACTTGGTTAGACCATCTTGTAGGAAAAATTACCAAAAATAGAAAATATCAGAGGACAACAAGTGTTTACAAATGTGGGTATTTATTACAATCATTACTATCATATCAAGAAGTGTGTCGAGAGTCCACTCTCCTCATTAATATAAAGGTCGACCTCAACCATCAGCATAGGGGAAAGTAATGAGTGTAGGTATTGATGGTGAGGGGTAATGATTGTAAAGTCACCGCCAATGGGGATCAATGATTAATTTTCAAACAACATATTTTAACGGTAATCATTAAACGTTAGTCCTCTTTCGTGGAATTGAAATATACCTATACTAAAAAGAATTCTTTAAGGATACATATGCCAAATAAATTAAATCTGTTCATTTAAATAATATCCCACACTTGCCCTCAATATTCAGAGACGTGAAGAAATATGTCCAGAACTGCGATAGTTGTCAACAGATGGGAAAACCAAGTCAATCTGATGAAATGCCTTTGAAAGAACAAGTAGTTTCAGAACCATTTGAGATATGGGCACTAGACTTCGTTGGCCCCTTCAATCCAAAGTCAAATCAGAAGGCCTATATTCTAGTTGCAATGGACTACATGACTAAATGGGTAGAGGCAGAAGCCTTACTAAATGAAACCGAAGAAGTTGTCATCAAATTTCTTTTCAAATTATTTGTACGCTATGGACTACCAAGAGAGGTAATTACTGATGGGGGGTCACAATTTATAGCTCATAGAATCACCACCACCCTAGATAATGATCAAATTAAACACATAATTACTTCTCCATACCACCCACAAGCAAATGGGCAAGTGGAAAGCACCAATAAAGTCCTAGAGGAAATCCTCACAAAGACTATCTCAACAAATAGACATAATTGGGCTACTGAGCTCTCAAATGACTTATGGTCTTATCGGACATGGAATAACACCACTGGCTACTCTCCCTATCACTTAGTCTATGGCAAAGAACCCATCTTCCTAATCGAGTTTGAGATCAAGACTCTAAGGATGGCCCAGGAAATCGGACTAGATCTTACAAAAGCACATAGACAATGCCTTCAGCAATTCAAAAAGCACATAGACAACACCTTGGAAAAGAAACGAATTATGGTGGTTACAGGTTATGAACAAGGTTTAAGATATTTCAAAAAAAGTAATCCAAAAAACAATTTGAGAAGGTATGGGAGATAGTCCACAAAATAATGATAGATCGTTAGAAATAATGCTGGTGAAAATTATTTGGTGTAAGTTGTACCCCAAATGAATGGTTTGGCATTTTATCAGTAATGTAGTGAAGGAACAGAAAAATGAACAACAGGTGTGCAAAAGGAACAACAAGCGCGCAAAAGGGAACATCAAGTGTTCAAAAGGAACAACGGGTGCGCAAAAGGAATCACAATTTTTCCATTCAAAGGAACAGTGGGCGCGCAAAAGGAATGACAATTGTTCCATTCAAAGGAACAACAAGTGTTCAAAAGGAACAACGGGCACGCAAAATGAATGACAATTGTTCCATTCAAAGGAACAACAAGTGTGCAAAAGGGAACAACAAGTGTTCAAAAGGAACAACGGGCACGCAAAAGGGACGACAATTGTTCCATTCAAACGAACAACAAGCGCGAAAAAATGAACATCAATTGTTAAGTTTTTAACCATCTGAATAGGTAATTTTTAGAAACCTGGAAATGTGTTTTGCTTGAATCCAAGGTTAATTAGTCATCAACTAAATTCATTTATGGGTTGGTTTATTTAAAAATTAAGTAGTGGGTGGTTTGTTAATGTTATGAGTTTCATTATAGTTGCCCAATTTCTACTACTGAACATGACACATTCATTTCTCTGCGAAAGATAGGGTCTGGGTGATGAAATGAAGCAGGAGTTTGGAACAGAAAAAGGTGCTAATTGAGTTCATTATAGTTATCCTCCCTAGTTCTTATTTTCTCAAGTAACTGTCAAAAATAATAAAAACTAAATAAAATCTACAGAAAAAAATTATATACAGTATGTACAGTGTCAATAGAATTCAACATTTATGGAGTTGGGGTAGCTGGATTACCTTCCCAACCAGCCAAAATTTGAATGGTAGGGTCCTTACTTACTTCCCGGTAGAAAGACTCTTTTGAGGGCGGTTGATGATAGAGTCGTAGTGTAACGACCTCCTCGTTACGACAACAACTCTGAGAACAGGTGTAATTTTTTTTTTTTGTTTAAGGTGTATGCGCGCGTGTAGAAGTAACAAACACACTTGACTCTACGTCGCCACTCGACAACCAACAAGACGCAACCACGATGTTCAGCACAAGAAGACTGAAGGCACACAATGAGTAACTGCAAAAATATACGACCATAGGCATAAGGCGCACAACGCAAACATTAAGACATACTGGGGGTGCACAGTAAAAACACAGAAGGAAGAATCCATGGTGTTAGGGTTACTATTTTTGCACAGGAAAGCAGGGTGTTTAGTCTTATGTCTTCTCGAAAGAAGATTAGACAGGCTCTTGGCCAACTGCTCAGGCAGAAACTAGTAACCCGACCTAGAACAAGACGCAAGCAAGTCGAACACAACAAGAAGACCCCGAAATATCACAGTGACAACAAGCAATAAACGCCCCTAGACATAAGGCGTACAACTAGCAGATGGAAGCAGAAAATGACACCAAGTATTAAGTATAGTACGGTCACAGATGGAAGAATCCTACAGTAGAGTTTACTATTTCTGCACAGAAAAGCAGGGATTTTAGTCTTATATCTTCTCGAAAGAAGATTAGACAGGATCCTAGCTTACTGCTCAGGCAGAAACTAGTAATCTCTATCAGGTGTGTTGCAAGAGTGGAAACCCTGTCTTTAAAGGGCCCGAGACTCTTGATACGGCACTGGATTCTTTACACAGAAAAATCACACACATACATGTCTCCTAAGGATACCAGGGGGTGTCTACATCCCACCCGACAACAGTCCCAATGCCCAGAGGGTTTATCAACCAAGTACAACTTTGTCTACAAGAACCAACACCCTCATTACAGACTCAGAAATCCTATTGTACTTAATCAAGATTATTATACCGTAAATGTTTATTAATAACAGAAAAGTTACAATAACACTGCCATGA
>SNQJ01S0000619.1:290709-320409 GCA_010110895.2 Picea sitchensis
ACTTATGAGGAACTGTCACGCATCAAATCTCAGTAATAGAAATTGGAACAACAATCATCTAATGCTTAAGGAAATATCTATCTCTTGCAAATGATATAAAATCATCAACACACTTATGCATTCATTTAACTACTGTAAAAAAAAATCGAATCACAAAACATAAATTGAACTGATATAATTACAGGTCGAACAATAGCTCCTTCAGACTCGACCCTTGGTCCTTAGAAGCACTGTTATTTGAAACTCAGTATGTAGAAATGGTAAAACCACTCAAAGCTTTTATTGATCTCATAGCTGGTACAACACTTACAAAAACTGCTAATGCAGAGCAATTCTAAGTTCTGAGTTCTTGGGTGCAACTCTTCTATCTCTTTTCAGGATCTATTTACCCCTTATATATTACAATAATCTGGGTAAATTAAGTTATCCTGAGGATTGAGAGATCCTCAGGATTTCTTTACTATTATAAAGTTACAATATAAGAAAATCAATCATCTTCAAAACTTCCTTGCGCCATAAAGTCCTCACCCTCTAATGGATTGCGCATCTTCAAGATTTCCTTTGCTATCTTGGGTTTGACAATATTTAACCAATCCTGTAATAAAACCAAACAATTCCAATCGTATTTTAGGATCTATGTAATATAATTTCAACAATAACACTATAGAGTATATTATTCATTTTCTATCCTATTTGCTCCTAAATAACTGAAAATTCAATCAAGATGATATCATGAAATGTGGGAAAAAGGAAGATATTTATACCTTTTTCATAACCTAACAACTTCATCAGCTATTTTCTATGGTATTTTTTGCTACAAAAGTTATTTACTACAATTTTTTTTGAAGAGGAAATAAATTCAAATTACACAAAGAGAAATTAAAGAATAAACTATGTTGGTGACATAGATGGACCATAGGCCTACCGTTTACAGATCAAATATTGGATGGGTTAAGGCTAGTTGTGAGTCTACAACTTCTTAGTGATAGGGTTATATATCAATATTTCCACCATATTTATAATCCCCTTTCAAACCTATGGCCCCATCCAACTATACTTGATGGTAATGAAGACTCGAGGAATATAAAAAGTGGGTTTCATTGGGTTGCACACCCCAAATATTTTTTCCTGTTCCAAAGATTGGCTCAAAGAAATCCCTAACTCAAATTCTTTACTCTTTCTTTTCTCTTACATTTCCTAGATACGTAGCAGGTCATAGTATAAAATCAATACCTTCTCAAATTACTCATCCTCCTCATGTAGATTTTTATTGAAGAGGCAGAAGATTCCTCAGTCTATTATGGTGGTCCCAACCCCCGCTCATATCTTTACTTCCTCCCTCATTGAAATGGTTGGTATGATATAAGGTAAGGGGTTTAACTCTATATTCTCTGCACCCTCCATCATGGGATTCATGTCATTTCCATTTTGGGTGGCCTTTGACTTGAACCACTGCCAGTAGTGGCTAATGATATTGGTGGGGAACTACAGTTGATATCTTGTAACCTATTTTATGTTCTTGTACTAGGTCATGAAGGACTTGTTATTAAACTATAGTTGGTCTACTTATTTTTGGGACTTATAGAGTGAAAATCCTATCAAGATTAAAAATTGATCTTACTAAAGGAGTTTTCATCATTTTAGTGGCTCCCAATTGAACATGGAAAATTCTTATAGGAAATGCCCATAGTTCAATGATGCAGGAGCATCGCCAACACATCAAGCAAGCCAACATAATTTTCTTTTTGAAATCACCTTGAAACTGTTACACAAAACATTAATGCGTTGATTTGATGAAGCGCACTTTGTATTTGTAAATGGACCTTGAGCGGATAGCTCTCATCCTTAAGTAAATGAGGCATTTAATAGATTTAATGTAAAGTAGATAGAACATTTAATTTCTAGATTTGATAGCTTTAGAGCTCGAGAGGGAAACGTGATATAGACACCCTCCTTTGTGAATTGTATTATTCAGAATCAAGCATTCTGAAGAGAAGAGCACACAGAGAAGCGTATGAAGAACTTCCATGTACATACATTGAATTAATAGAAAATCTTTGATTCAATTCCGTGGTTGTGTTACTCTCTGTGTATCATTGATATTATGCTTATGACTATTTGCTTCTTGCCATACATTTTCTTTTATATGTTGTGTATGTGATTTCATGGTTAAAGTGAAGTCTGTGAGAACAGGGAGTTAGTTTCAATCATTTCTCTATCTTGAGCCAGAGAATTCCTGCAAGGAGTGCAGTTGAATTTTTCCGCAAGGAGTGCGTGACTGCAGGGTTCAATTAGAGGAAACTTTTGTTCTGACTTCTCAGAAGTGTAGGTTTGGCACCGGAGCCGTGCAAGGTGTGCGCAGGCTAGAAGAAGTCTCAGTTGCGATTCTGAGCAAAGGAAGTGAAAGACTGCTGCTGCAGGTGAGCGCAGAGTCGTGAAGACTTCAACACTTAGGCGTTGTTGAAGATTTGCCACAAGGAATGCGTGCAAAATCTTCTTTAGGAGGGAATTGAAGTCATGGAAGATCAGAATAGATAGGTCTTCGAAGTTGTCGAAGGACAGCGGAGAAAAGTTGTGCGTGAGCAGGTTGTAAAGAATAGACGCAGATTGACGGACAAGTCTCATGGAGAGACACTTCTTGTTCGTGGATTGCGTAAGGAGGAAAGTGGACGTGAAGTCTACAGTGCAGGCGGAAGAAGTTCGAAGTCCGGGAGAGAAGGGGCGTCGATCGGGATCGCGAGGAGTGAAGTTACGAGAAATTTCGTAGATCGTGGGGACCACGAGTGTGGAGACGTGGCAGGTGATCTCGGGACATCGGGTCTCGGGAGTTGAAGGGATAATAGATTGGTCTCGCAAGTGGCGAGGACGCGAAAGAGCGAGATCGCGAGATCGGCATCTCGGCGCATCGCGTATTGATGGTTGGAACTGTAAGTGTTGATCGTCGTGAATCGCGAAGTCGTAATATAGAGAAGTTTCGATAGTGGAGTAAGGGAAGTCAACGATTGACCGACATCTCGGGTCTCAGAGATCTGAGATTCCAGGATTCAAATTCGAACTCGTGAAGGCGCGAAGTTTCGATCCTCCAAGTGCAAAGAGGGGGATCGAGTAAGGGAGAATCTGTGGGTAGATCTTCCGATAGGAAGACAAAGGAGTATTGTACTCTTTGGGCTGAGAGAAGAGAAGGTCCTGGTGTAGGCGACCGTGCTACGAGGGGTGCAGGTTGCGTCAGTTGTGGTATCAGAGCGGGGATTTATTTTCTTTCTGTAGCAGAGAAGAGGATACATCATGCCGCCCAGAAGAGAAAGACAATCACCAGACCCAAAAGACAGGGAGGTGAGAAGAAGGGGTAGACCAGCAGGAAATCCAGAAACGGAGCGGTAGATGAGAGATATTCGAGCAAGGCTTGAGGAGATGGAGACAACACAAAGAAGCGGAGTTGGTGCAGGGGATCTTAGTGATTCCGAGGTCGAAGAAGAAGATGGACATGAAGAACAGGTCATAGCAGAAGACGCATCGATAGAGTGGTTGATCAAAGCCATCGCAAGAATGGGCGTGAAGGCGAAAATGGATATTCCAGTCTACGAGGGAAGTCTGGATGCAGAAGAGTTGCTAGATTGGATCCGAGCTCTTGACACCTACTTCGATTATGAGGAGGTCGAAGAGGACAAGAAAGTAAGACACGCTGTCACCCGGTTGAAGGGACATGCAACATTATGGTGGGACGAGCTACAGGCCGATAGACGTTCCAAAGGAAAGAAAAAGATCAAAAGCTGGGATCGAATGATCGCGAAGATGAAAGCGAAGTTCATCCCAAGGGATTATCAGATCACATTGTTCAGGCGAATGCAGAACCTGAGACAGAAGCTGATGAAAGTTAAGGAATACACTGAGGAGTTATACCGACTGAACATCAGAGCAGGTCATCGGGAGAGCGATGATGAGAAGGTGGCGAGATACCTGAATGGTCTGAGATACGACATTCAGGATGAATTGAGCATGGTAACCATCCGAACAGTTGAATATGTGTACCAGATGGCTCTGAAAGCCGAAGAAAAGCTGAGCCAAAAGCAAGGACAGCGAGGGCGAGGCAGAAGTCAGCCAAGAGGCAAAGCAGTTGCCCAGGAAAGAACTCAGAAGCCCAAGGAGGAATGGAAGAAACCTCAGGGAAAGGTTGAAAGAGGCGGAACCTCACAGCAGAGGCAACCATATGTTGAACAGAGAGGACAACAGAATGATCAGTGAGAGGATTATGCTGATGCAAACACTCTTCCTCGTACTAGAGGTCGAGGTAGAGGGAGAGGAGGAGTAATCACATGTTTTACATGTGGGAAGAATGGGCACAAGTCATTTGAGTGTCCAGAGAAAAAGAAATATACAGGAGAAGCTCACATCACTGAAGCGCAGAGGCGTGATGCTGAGTCAGAAGATGAAGACAGCGAAAGATCGCTTGGAATGCATAAAGTCCTTTTGACACCTGAGAAAGAGGTGAAAAGATCAGTGCAAAGGACTAGACTGTTCAGAACAACTTGCACAACCAAGGACAAAAAATGAAAGGTTATCGTGGACAGTGGTAGCATGGATAATCTCGTTTCATCCGAGATGGTGGAAAAATTAGAGCTGGAAACGACTGATCACCCGAGTCCATATAAAGTTTCGTGGCTACAGAAAGGACATCAAGTGAGTGTTACCAAACAATGTTTGGTTGAGTTCAAAATATGGGGATATAATGATAAGATTTTGTGTGATGTTATTCCCATGGATGTATGTCATTTGTTACTGGGTAGACCATGGCAATATGACATAAATGTGATTCATAATGGGAGAATGAACACATATACTCTAGAGAAGAATGGGAGAACCCATAAGTTGCTTCCGATAAAGGATAAAGAGGTGAAGTCGGAAGTAAGCAATACAATACTTCTCATGAGTGGGAAGGAGCTTCTCACAGAGATGGAGAAAAGGGAAGATCCACCGTTCTTTGTTGTTAGAAAACCGAGAATCGTTTTGACTAGCACAAGAGTGGATTATTTACCATTTGAAGTTCAGGAACTACTGGAGGAGTTCGCTGACATCATAGTGGACAAATTACCTCATTCGTTGCCACTGATAAGAAGTGTGAGTCATCACATGGACCTCATACCAGGAGCAAGTTTACCAAATAATGTCTCGTACAGGTTGACGCCACAGGAGAATGAAGAGGTCAAGAGGCAGGTCCAAGATTTGATGGACAAAGGATTAGTCAGGGAAAGCTTAAGTCCATGTGTTGTACTGACAGTACTCAGTCCGAAGAAAGATGGAGGCTGGAGAATGTGTACAGACTCCAGAGCGATCAACAAAATTACCATCAGGTACATATTTCCACTACCAAGAATGGATGATCTGATGGATTACCTGAGTGGGGCAAATTATTTTTCAAAGATAGATTTGAAAAGCGGATATCACCAGATTCGCATGAGGGAAGGTGATGAATGGAAGACAACATTCAAAACAAACGAAGGTTTGTATGAATGGCTAGTCATGCCGTTTGGTTTGACAAACGCGCCAAGTACTTTTATGAGGCTGATGAATGAAGTCCTGAGGGAGTTCATCGGGAAATTTGTTATCATTTATTTGGATGATATACTGATTTATAGTAAATCAGAGGCTGAACATATGAAGCATTTGGCCATTGTGATAAAAAAGCTACAGCAGGAGAAGTTGTTGATCAACATGAAGAAATGTTCGTTCATGAAGACAGAGCTCATTTATTTGGGTTTTGTTATTTCGGCGAATGAGTTGAGGATGGATCCAAAGAAGGTGGATGTAATAAAGAATTTTCCATCACCGAGAAATGTGTTCGAGGTGAGAAGTTTCCATGGGTTGGCTAGTTTCTACAGAAAATTCATCAGGAATTTTAGTGGAATTAGCGCAGCGATGATGGACAGGGTGAAGAAGAAGCATAAATTTTCCATTGGACAACAGAGGCTGAAAAAAACTTCAATCTATTGAAGTGGAAGATCACAGAGCAACCAGTGTTAGTGTTGCCAGACTTTTAAAAGACATTTCAGGTGAAATGTGATGCAAGTGGGTATGCCATAGGAGCGATCTTGAGTCAGGATGACAGACCCGTTGCATATTTCAGCGAGAAGTTGGATGACGCGAGGCTGAAATACTCCACGTATGATAAAGAATTTTATGCTATCATACATGCATTGAATAAGTGGAGGCATTACTTGATCCCAAAAGTTTTTTTTTTGTACAGTGATAATCATGCATTGCAGTTTGTGACTCAACAAGAGAAATTGAATCAGAAACATGCAAAATGGGTAGAGTATATGCAGAATTTCACGTTTGTGATTAAGCATATTGCAGGTACTGCTAACAAAGTGGTTGATGCTTTGAGTAGGAAGAGTTTTTTGCTGCAGGAGTTCCGAGTCAAAACATTGGGTTTTGAAAACCTTAAGGACATGTATGCAGGTGATGCAGATTCTGCAGAGGCATACGAGGCAGCTGAGAATCTGGTTCTCAGAGATCGGAGTTCTTGGATAGATTATCTGATCCAGGAAGTATTGATGTTCAGAGGCAATCAACTGTGTATTCCAGATTGCTCCATGAGGGAGAGTTTGCTAAAGGAAAAGCACAGTGGGGGCTTAGCAGGTCACTTTGGTCATGACAAAACATTCGCGAAATTGAGCGAATCGTATTTTTGGCCAGGCATGCGAGAGGATGTCAAGAGGTTTGTTGACAGGTGTCGAATTTGTCAGCATTCAAAAGGGAGAAAGAAGAATGCAGGTCTTTATCAGCCATTTCCCATACCAGAGAGGCCATGGGAGGCAATAAGTATGGATTTTGTATTAGGACTGCCGAGGACGCAGAGAGGGGTTGATTCCATCTTTGTGGTGGTGGACAGGTTTTCGAAGATGGTACATTTTATTCCATGCTAGAAGACCAGCGATGCGACCCACATCGCAAACTTGTTTTTCAAAGAGGTTGTTAGACTTCATGGATTGCCGAGAAGCATAGTCTCGGACAGGGATACCAAATTCATAGGTCATTTTTGGAGGACGCTATGGAAGAATCTAGGAACTAATTTGGCGTTTAGTTCAGCTTACCATCTGCAGAAAGACGGACAGACAGAGGTGGTCAACATGAGTTTGGGAGATTTGTTGAGGAGCTTGGTGACGGAGCATCATAGCAGTTGGGACAATGTATTGCCACAGGCAGAGTTTGCGTACAATGATTCTATGAATCGAAGCACAGGGAAGAGTCCATTTCATATTGTGTATGGGGTACAACCGAGAGGATTTTATGAATTGCGAGATTCAGAACAGACTGCGACTAGCAGTGCTAGTGCAGAGGAATTCGCTGAGGCGATGCAGGAACTTCACAGTCAAGTGAAGCAGCGACTGATGAAATCAAATCAAGAGTATAAGCGCAGGGCAGATCAGCATCGAAGACAACTTTAGTTTGGAGTTGGCGATCTGGTTCTGGCGCACTTAAGGAAAGAAAGGTTCCCAAGGGGAACATACAACAAGCTCAAAATGAAGAAAATCGAGCCATGCAAGGTCCTGAAGAAGTTCGGGGAGAACGCATATGAAATTGAGTTTCCAGATGGCATCTGGATATCTCTGATATTTAATGTTTCGGATTTATACCCATACAAAGTTGGAGGAGCAGAGACTGGAACTGAGGAGCCAGTGATCCAGTGGACGAAGCAATTGCCAGTTGCAGAAAAGTCACAGATGGAATGCATACTGGACAAGAGAGTAGGTAGGAGGACCAGAAGAAAGCATTATTTTGAGTATCTGGTCAAATGGAAGAACCACCCAGTAGAGGATGCCAGTTGGGAGACTGAGGCAGTGATCCAGAAGCATGGATAGACCGTGCAGGAGCTCATGGACAGGAGCCCATGAAATTTTTCAAGCCGAGGAGTATGATGCAGGAGCATCGCCAACACATCAAGCAAGCCAACATAATTTTCTTTTTGAAAGCACCTTGAAACTGTTGCGCAAAACATTAATGCGTTGATTTGATGAAGCACACTTTGTATCTGTAAATGGACCTTGAGCAGATAGCTCTCGTCCTTAAGTAGATTAGGCATTTAATAGATTTAATGTAAAGTAGATAGAACATTTAATTTCTAGATTTGATAGCTTTAGAGCTCGAGAGGGAAATGGGATATAGACACCCTTCTTTGTGAATTGTATTATTCAGAATCAAGCATTCTAAAGAGAAGAGCACGCAAAGAAGCGTATGAAGAACTTCCATGTACAGACATTGAATTAATAGAAAAGCTTTGATTCAATTCTGTGGTTGTGTTACTCTTTGTGTATCATTGATATTGTGCTTATGAATATTTGCTTCTTGCCATACATTTGATTTTATATGCTGTGTATGTGATTTCATGGTTAAAGTGAAGTCTGTGAGAACAGGGAGTTAGTTTCAATCATTTCTCTATCTTGAGCCAGAGAATTCCTGCAAGGAGTGCAACTGAATTTGTCTGCAAGGAGTGCGTGACTGCAGGGTTCAATTAGAGGAAACTTTTGTTCTGACTTCTCATAAGTGTAGGTTTGGCATCGGAGCTGTGCAAGGTGTGCCCAGGCTAGAAGACGTCTTAGAGTTGCGATTCTGAGCAAAGGAAGTGAAAGACTGCTGCTGCAGGTGAGCGCAGAGTCGTGAAGACTTCAACACTTAGGCATTGTTGAAGATTTGCCGCAAGCAATGCGTGCAAGGGATTCTTTAGGAGGGAATTGAAGTCATGGAAGCTCAGAAGAGATAGGTCTTCGAAGTTGTTGAAGGAAAGCAGAGAAAAGTTGTGCGTGAGCAGGTTGTAAAGAATAGACGCAGATTGACGGACAAGTCTCGTGGAGAGACACTTCTTGTTCGGGGATTGCGTAAGGAGGAAAGTGGACGTGAAGTCTACAGTGCAGGCGGAAGAAGTTCAAAGTCCGGGAGAGCAGGGGTGTCGATCGGGATCGCGAGGAGCGAAGTTTCGAGAAATTTCATAGATTGCGGGGACCACGAGAGTGGGGACGTGGCAGGTGATCTCAGGACATCAGGTCTCGGGAGTTGAAGGGCTAATAGATTGGTCTCGCAAGTGGCGAGGACGCGAAAGAGTGAGATCGCGAGATCGGCATCTCGACGCATCACGTATCGGCGGTTGGAACTGTAAGTGTTGATCGTCGTGAATCGCGAAGTCGCGATATAGTGAAGTTTCGATAGCGAAGTAAGGGAAGTCAGTGATTGACCGACATCTCGGGTCTCGGAGATCCGAGAGTCCAGGATTCAAATTCGAACTCGCGAAGGCGCGAAGTTTCGATCCTCCGAGTGCAGAGAGGGGGATCGAGTAAGGGAGAATCTGTGGGTAGATCTTCCGATAGGAAGACAGAGGAGTATTGTACTCTTTGGTCCGAGAGAAGAGAAGGTCTTGGTGTAGGCGACCGTGCTACGAGGGGTGCGGGTTGCATCATTCAGCGTTGACATCTTTGTGAGGGCCTCAATGGTGGCCTCAATGAATTCATTCAATAAGAATTGGAAACAACTCAAGCACTCGCCTTTTAAGCATGCCTATGCTACATATAGAAGGTTCATGGTATATTCTCCCTTCTTTTGTTTCCTTATCATGTGGTATTCAAGTATCCTAGCCTCCATCCTCATAGGAATTATCTTTATAAATATGATATATGCTCCCTTGTGGCCTCAATGGGTTCCATGGTGTGTGTAGAGATTATCTTGGCTAGCATTCTTGGTGTGCGTGTATTGTTGGAATGCAGTGATGAATTATGGCCCATCGATAGAGATACCTATGAGGTTGCAAATTTTTTAGCATGAAGAGGTAAGACTTATCAATCCATAACTTTCCCCTATGTACTTTGTCGAGTAGAAATTTATTACAACGTTGAATTGGTGGTAATGAACCAAAGGTTGGGACCTGCAACATGTTGAAAAGTGATGAAATTTGAAGTGGCTACACTTCATTGACCACTTTTTTCCTCCTCTCCCCATCACTAATTAGACTTCGGCCATATAGTATGTTGGTTATAACTTGGAGAAGCAATCGATGTTCTTGAAGTCATGTTCCACGATGGGTGTCTACTTTATCCTTTTGTAATAAACATAAATACATAATATAAATATAATGAAAAGACACATTATAATCAAGATACACCTTAATAAAAGGACATGTCTCTTAGTTAAAAGGAAACTTCTCTTAGGTATATATATGGGGCCCTCATTTGTAATCATATCGTATTCAATCTCTCATATTTTATATATAATATTTTCATCCTAAATGGATTTATTTATTTTATTGCAAATATTTTTGGTATTCCATGCATGAACCAGCTTGGTTCGTCACACTTTCCCCTGAAACCCCCCCTTTGTAGGACTCAAGGGTCAATGGGTTCATTGAGGACTACTTTCTTTATTTCTGACATTGTCATGATATTGACCTTGCCCATGTTTTTTTCTCTTGGCTCCCTCTCGACATATATAGTGGGTAGTACTTCAATTATAACTTGGATTCTCATTCTTTTCTCTCCACTCTATCTCATAAGAATCAACTAGTTCTTCCACAGTCCTGAGACTCTTTTCTTCTTCTTCAATCTCTCAATTGGCAGAATGACTTAAGAGGTTGGTAGAGTTAGCATATATAGATTGTTGCATTGAACACGACTATGGAGGTAAAATAAGTGAGGTAATTCTAAGTACAGAGAAGGAAGGGGATAAGTGAGATTATATAACGAAGGGAAGGGGAAGAGTAGTAAGGGGGTGGCACAACATATGTTTTATTCAAGATGGGTTGGAAATTTTCATTTTTATTGAATTTGGTGAAGAAAAAAATTCATAGAGGGCATAGTTCTAGGTTGTTTTAGGAATTTTTAAGGTTTTAAGTCCCTCCAAAGACCCTCAAATCTTTTGGGATGTGGAGGAATTATTCCCTTGGAACTTTGACCTACAAAACTATGATGGGAACCTAGATGTTTTCTAAATTTTATGCCCGAAACTTTGTTAGAAAATGAGCCATTTTGGATGATTTTATCCTACATCGTAACAAGGAGAGGGGTAAGGATAATTTTATCAAAGAAACAATTACAGATAGGATGATAAATTGTTTTTTTGTTTTATCAATTGATGTTAATGTATTAATTTTCAAGAAAATAAAAAGAGAAATTATGATATTTTTAAAATATTAAAGAATGAAATTATGAAAACTAATTACTAGAGTTAGTGGTCTAGTGGTATGAGCCAAATTATGGCCTTGGTCTACTCAAGTGGATCTAGTCCCCTTCCTTTTACATCAAGGGCTAGTTTCCCCACATCGTTTTCCAATAAACCTTGTTGTACGTCTCACTAGTTCCTCCCAAAAAAAACTCATTCCTAAGCTTTGATACACAAATTTAACTTAAACTTAATTTGTGACTATGTTGCACAATATATGAGAAAATGATTTCCAATATCCACCTCTTTATTTTCATATATAAACTGTAACCTTTCCTACTAATACATTTTCTTAAATTGTTACATCTTCAAATTTCATATCTCAATCTTTTCAAATTGATTCTTTGTTAAGTTGCTCTCTATTTATCACCCTAGAAAATAATATTAAATTTATAATATGATAAACCTAAAAGACCATTACATTGTAAAAGACTTCTTAGAATCAAATCAATATGCATTTGATGCCTCTTGTGACTTTATTTTATGTCTATTGCATTTCACGTGGTCCGGACTTTCACTTTTGTTGTGAGTCCCACATGAAAAATATTCTCCACCGAATACTCTGAACATGAAGCAACAATTGGTGACTTGGCATGACACAAGATTCGTTCATTATTAATATCAAGATTTTAAACATAAAGCAAGTCCATGAAAATTTGCAGCGGTGAAAAAAAAGAGAGATAGATAATTTAACTTATGTTAGTTTTATTGATGGTAATTAATGTTAGTTTTTTAATTGTAATTAATGTTAATCAATGTTTCGTTAATTTTATAAACAAATGTGTAGTTTAATATTAAAAATAATTATACAAAATATATGTAATATATATTTTTTAATATAATATAGAAATTTAATTTATTTATTTTACTCATCAAATACAATTATTATTAAAATTATTATTAAAGAGATTAAATATTTATAAAATAAATTGTTTGTTAAATTATTTATATTTTAATCAACTTTGAAGAATATGTATTTAACCAATTTATTTTTATTTTAACTTCAAACTTATTACGTAAAAAAAAATGATGGTTAAAAGATTTTTGGTTATAATGGATTTACATTAATAAAATTAAATGGAGTTACAATAAAGGAATTATATTGATATAGATATATGCTTGATATCATGCAATTTACATTGTGGATTTAGTAGAATAAAAAAATGTTTTAAATTTTTATTAAATTCCAATTGTGGATTTAGTAGAATAAAAAAATGTTTTAAATTTCTATTAAATTCCAATATGTGATATGATATAATTTGTATAATGATTTTGATGCTTTCATTTTTATTATATAAAAATGTTATAAATAATATTTGTAAAATAAATTTTATTGTGAATTAATAGAATAAAAAAATGTTTTAAATTTCTATTAAATTTCAATATGTGATATGATAAGATATGATTTGATTTGTATAATAATCTTGATATTTTCATTTTTACTATATAAAAATGTTATAAAGAATATTTGTAAAACAAATTTTATTGATTTTAGAAAATAATAAACATCATCATTATAATGATATACAATATCTATTAAACACAAAAGATCTTACCATGATATTTTTTTATATGTTATAAGAGAATTATTCATTACTATATTTTATAAGAGTGTTATACACAATATTTATTAACCACAAAATATCTTACCATTTTTTCAATAAGGAAAAAAACTTATATTAAAAAATATAAAATTTATGTTACAATATATTTTACAAAAATAACTACAAGTAGGATCATACTTTCCTATCCTTTTGTTCAAAAAGTGTATTATCTTTGCTTTTATTACATATAGATATAATCAACAGAATTGCATAAGCACTTCGCCAAATTTATCCTAAAAAATTACAGATCGAGATCAAAAAGCAAAAAAGTGTCTAATTAACATCACTCCTTGTCATAATAGAAGTTATCCAACTTCTAATCTTTCATAATTTTTTGAGTTTCCTTCATTTCCCACTGCATAAAATATCCAATCCCCATCTAGGAGAAGAGATTCTTTTGACATCAGATCATCCTCCTTGTTATATGCCCTGTAAATATGATAAGCTTTTAGTTGAATAAATCTCCCACTCAACACTCGAATTCTTGTCATCCAAGGCAGAAGAGAGATCACCTGGAGATTATTATCATTAGTAAACCAGTCTATGATAATCTTTGAATGACCTACCAGTTGTATCATATTTATCCTTTTATAGCTAGCAAAAAAAAAGGATACACCACAGAGTAAGAAGTTCACCCTTTGTATTAGTACCATTACCACAATTCATCTTCAATCTAAAAGTGCCTAAAACTAGACATTTTATTGCTGCTCCAGCCCCACATTATGGTCCTCTATCTTATGAAGCTCCATAAAAAAACCCCACTGTCATATCTCAGTGAATAAGAGGTGGTCTACCAATCATACTACCCTTAGCAACAATGTATAATTGTGTTTCTGCCATGTCCCGAAGTATGTTGTTGCAGACTTTGACCCTATTAGGAAGTCGATCTTCAAATATTACCGGATTCCTATGTTTCCAGATCTCCCAGCAGATATAACATGGAAATTATTTAATATTATCCTTCTTCTTTATCTAGTTATGTAAACATTATGCATTCTATCCTCCTTCCCCAAAGCCTTTACATTTTAATTTCTTTTGTATATTATACCAAATATCTTTGGAAAAATCACAAACAACAAATAGATGTTTCACATTGTCCTCCTTGTTTCCACAGAGAACACATTTACTAGGCCCAACAATACCTCTTTTCACCAGATTTTCCCAAGTATGTATTTTTGTTCAAGAATTAACCAAGTAAATAGTTTGAATTTTAAAGGAAGTTGCCAATACCAGAGTTCATAATACCATAAAGTTGTATCTACCACCTCCTACTCCAATAATTGAACTTCATATGCATGTTTTTCATTAACCTGTTCCCCCTTAGTATCCCATGACCACAATAAAGTATCCTTTTTAGTGTTTAAATCAACTATCGAGCCTACTAAACCCTTGAAAAAGTTATTCCATTCCTCTTATTGTTCCCCTTCCAATCCTAGTGACTCAACCCTTTTCCAGTTTGTATGACTCGATTCCTCCATATCCATAGTCCTTGCTTGTGCTAGAAATTCAATACCTCGTGTCTTTATATTTTGTATAAGGTTCCTTGACAATTTATAATATCTTTGTGCCCCAACCATTGGGTCTGTTCCAATTCTGATATCTCTCCCATTGCCAGTTTTCCAAGCCAACCAATCTGTCACTATATTAAAGGAATATGTGAGTGCTCTCCAAGTATTTGAAATTCCAGAATAGTTTTTCCTTCCTTCCCTTAACCACTCAGTCACTGATTTATTCCTGAGATATTTTTTAAGTATTACCTCATGCCAAAGATCAAGCAACATTAGACACCTCCACAAAATTTTTGTTGATAAGGCTTTCCCAAAGAAAAAGATGTTTTTGATACCCCAACCACCCAACATCTTTGGTTTGGCTATCTTTCTCCATCTAATCAGATGTACCCCTTCTTTTATCTTTTTCCCCATCCACAGAAAACTAAACATCTTCATTCTGATATTATTTAAAATACTTTTAGGTATTTTGGCTAAAGATAACCAGTACACCAGTATGCTTTCAAGGACAACTTTAATAAGAGTAACCCTTCCCCCTAAACTTATCCACCCGTGAATCCAATTTGAAATTCTTGTTTCAAATTTCTTATCAAACCAGATCCAATCTGTCTTGTTATAGCAATTTGGTTTGAGAAACAATCCAAGATATTTAAAGCCCTCATCAACTCGTTTAACATCATCTGGCATAAAATCCTTCAACACTACAAGGTCCTATATTGTCCACCCAACTTCTAAGAAAGATGACTTATGTGGGCTGAAGGCCATACCTGTTTCTTTGCAAAAATGTTTCAGAATTTTCTTATATGCTTTCCACTCCACAATATTTCCAATCCCAAAGAGAATGATATCATTAAAAAAATCAAATGTGTAATTTTTATCCCTCTTTCCACTAGAATACCTTCTACTATATTTTCCAACACCTATTCCTTTATAGCTCTACTTATCCCTTCTACAATTAAAAGAAACAATAAGGGTGATAAAGGACACCCCTGCCTTAGTCCCCTAGAACTTTTGAATTTTTTTGTAGGATTTCCATTTATCAACACTTCATATTTTTCTAAGGTCACACACCCCATGATTCAATCAGTAGCTTCTAAACTCAATCCCACCTATAGCAATACTAACCTTAAGAATCCCTAGTCCACTCTATCATATGCCTTTATCAGATCTAATTTTAGAACCAAGGCTTTGATATTTTTCACCTTGATACTATGAAGAGATTCCTATACAATACCAATTGCATCATTAATTTTCCTTCCCTCAAGAAACCCAAATTGTTCCTTTGACATACCAAAAGATAAATAGGATTTAATTCTGGAAGCTATAATTTTATTGATGATCTTATACACTAAGTTGCACAAGACTATTGGTCTATAACCTCCAAAAGAATATGGAGTATTACTCTTATGTATAAGGGAAATAAAAGTAGCATTTAATGCCCCAAATACCCATCCTTTCTTCCTGGACTCTTCCACCATCTCCAAAATATCATTTCCCAAGATATCAAAAAATGCTATAAAAAATTCTACTATTGAGCCATCCGGGCGAGGACTTTTTGAACCTTTGAAACCTTTTAAGGTTTTCAAGATTTATGTTATGGTAATTGGTTCAGTCACTCTGAAACTATCTTCCTCTATAAACATCCTTGGGTAATTCTTTATAACTGCTAATTGATCAGAAATGAAAAGATTAGACTGTGCCTTATATATATTTTGGAAATAACTCACAAATTCCAATTGAAGATCTTAATTACTTGAAATCACAATACCATCATCCTTAATAATCTACCAAATAGTATTATTTTGTTTTTTGGAGTTTGCATATGCATGGAAAATTTTTGTGTTCCTATCACCAATAACCAACCAATTAATCCTACTCTTCTGCCTCCAAGTTTCCTCCTTCTGTCTCATAAGATTCAGTTTCCTCTTCTCTTTTTATATTACTATATCCTTATCTTCCTCCTTCTCAAATCACCCTGGATGATTAGAATAAAAGGTATCCAATTACATTTCAAGCTTTTTCAATTCTTCCCTTACCATGATCTTTCTTATATGTTATAAGAGAATTATTCATTGCAATATGTTATAAGAGTGATATTCATTACTATGCATAAATTGCAAGAGATCTTTACATTTTGAGTAGTATTTTTTTTAAATGTAAATATGATTTTCAATTATGTGAAAACATTCATTCATGTAATAAGAAATTGTAAAATAACATTTTTAAATTGGAATAAGTTGTAAGGTAGGATACAAAAATTGGAAGAAGAAAATAAAAAATAGGGTGTAGGAAAGATATTCCCAACTATGTCATTGACATAAGATATTCCTAACTATGTCATTGACATAAGTTATTCCTAAATTTGTCATTGACATAGGTAACCTTCAATAAGAGCTTCATTATTTTGCACCTTTGACAGGTAAAAAAAAGGTGTGAGGTGGAAGGCGTGTGGGGATGAAATATGCTTGAGTCAAGAAGGTAGAATGATTCTACGGTGTCATGTGTGATGCATTGAAAAAAATAATGGAGAAATTCATGTTATTCATCATGGCCATTTGGAAAGTCATTGATATATATTTATTCAAACTCGGATCACTATACTTGTAGGTCTTGATAATGATTGAGAAATCATATATCCATCTCCTCTCTTACAATTCCAAAAAAACATAGAATTGGTCAAGCATTGCATAATTTTGAAGGATTCAAACGTACCACCACCCCTTCCATGTTTTTCGTGCCATTAGAGAAACTAATATAACAAAAAAAGAAACACTTGTTTTAATAAAAAGTTCTTGTTTTGAAGAAAATAAGATGACCAAAAACATACTATTTATATTTGGAATAGAAGAGGGGAAAGACAATTAGTGGCGATTGATTTAAGAATGGTATCATAGGGATTTATTTTCATAGTTGGAGGTTAATCAATCAACAACCTATGTATATTTTGTCAAATAAATATATTGTTCAATAATTTAATAAGTTGTTCTCATGAATATGTTGTTGTCTAATAAATAAATTGTCAATATTTTTATATGTTGATAGAAAGATTGAAGTGGCAACTTCTAATTATATTTGGCATTTCCATCCTAGAGATATCAAACACATCACTGGGAGACCTCTACAAAGGAGATTCATGCTATAACACCTGAGGATCCTTGGTCATAACAAAAACCACATGCAACACGATATTTTGGTGTATGCTTACATTCCACATAAAACTTGGAGTCATTTTTACAGACTACAATGTGTAAGTTGTTAGCATATTTGAAGCAATATTTGGCGGTCTTTTATGTGTTCAACAAGTGATATAATAAGATATGATTTTATTTGTATAATGATCTTGATATTTTCATTTTTATCATATAAAAATGTTATAAATAATATTTGTAAAACAAATTTTATTGATTTTAGAAAAAAATAAACATCATCATCATTATAATTATACACCATATTTATTAAACACATAAGATCTTACCATGATCGTTTTTATATGGTATAAGAGCATTATTCATTACTATATTTTATAAGAGTGTTATACACAATATTTATTAAACACAAAAGATCTTACCATGATCTTTCTTATATGTTATAAGAGCATTATTCATTATTATATGTTATATGAGTGATATTCTTTACTATGCATAAATTGCAAGAGATATTTATATTTTGAGTACTAGTTTTTTTAAATGTAAATATGATCTTCAATGATGTGAAAACATTCATTTTTGTAATAAGAAAGGGTAAAATAAAATTTTGAAATTGGAATAAGTTGTAAGGTAGGAAATAAAAATTGGAAGAAAAAAAAAAAGTAGGGTGTAGGCAAGATATTCCCAACTATGTCATTGACATAAGCTATTCCTAACGTTGTCATTGACATAGGAAACCTTCCATAAGAGATTCATTATTTTTCACCTTTGACAGGTAAAAAAATGGTTCTAGGTGGAAGGAGTGTGGGGATGAAATATGCTCAATCCATGAAAGTAGAATGATTCTACGGTGTCATGTGTGATGCATTGAAAAAATTAATTGAGAAAGTAATGCTATTCATCGTGGCCATTTGGAAATTCATTGATATATATTTATTCAAACTCGGATCACTATACTTGTAGCTCTTGATAATGATTGAGAAATCATATATCCATCTACTTTCTTACAATTCCATAAAAACATAGAATTGGTGAAGCATTGCATAATTTTGAAGGATTCAAACCTACCACCACCCCTTCCATGTTTTTTGTGCCATTAAAGAAACTAATATAACAAAAAAAGTAACATGTGTTTTAATAAAAAGTTCTTGTTTTGAAGAAAATAAGATGACCAAAACCATACTAGTTATATTTGGAATAGAATGGCAAGACAATTAGTGGCAATTGATTTAAAAATTGATTTAAGAATGGCATCAAAGGGATTTATTTTCATAGTTAGAGGTAAATCAATCAACAACCTATGCATATTTTGTCGAATAAATATATTTTTCAATAATTTAATAAGTTGTTCTCATGAATATGTTGTTGTCTCATAAATCAATTGTCAATATTTTTATATGTTGATAGAAAGATTGAAATGACAACTTCTAATTGTATTTGACATTTCCATCCTAGAGATACCAAACACATCACTGTGAGAACTCTACAAAGGTGATTAATGCTATAACACCTGAGGATCCTTGGTTAGAAGGAAAACCACATGAAACACGATGTTTTGGTGTATGCTTACATTCCACATAAGACTTGGAGTTATTTCGACAGACTAAAACGTGCAAGTTGTTAGCATCTTTGAAGTGATATTTTGCAGTGTTTTTCATGTTCAGGAAGGAATATGATGCATCACTAACAACGAGAAGTTGAATGACCAAAAGTTCACGTAAAGGATCAAAAGGGAACCAATGGTTGTTGAATGGATCCTACGACCATGAGGCAACTAAAAAAGAAAGGATTTTTCAAAGAGAATATATTTATACTAACCTTAATATACATTGAACAAGATTTAGCCATAGGTGTAAGTTTCTTTTAAAAAACATTGTGCTTCCTATTTAAGTGAATTGTGGACACTTGATATGGTGTAATGGTTAAGAACATGCGTTTCCTCCTAGAAGGCCACAGGTTCAAATCCAGAGGCGGGTTGGGTATGTACACATCTTTAGACTTTAGTAGTCAAATCTCGCATAGGGGTTCCCTTGTCCCACAAACAAGGGGGTCTCATCCATCAATTTGGTGTATGGCTTGGTCGTGACCTTAAAATTACATTATTATGATTTATTATAAATTATTTGAACTCAATGTAACTTCATTTAACATGGATATGGTGTGATAAAAATTCCTTTGGTTCAAGGAGCATTGCATTTTTCTAAATGTCTTATATTTCTTTACATTTTAAAAATATATTTAATGATGACGAGGAATAATAATACATGATGATATATCACCTGGATCAAGTTCCAAAGAGGCACATCAGGTCAACTGAGTCGCCTTGGGACCTTCCCCCAGGAGGTACCCCAATGGCCCCCTACATCAACCCTTTATCTAGATCTTGACGGATGAGATCTAGAAGGCTTGATGTGGAGAGAGGAGGAGAGAAAACATACAAATCTACTATCAAATTAATCACAAGAACATTGATGAAAATCCATGAGCTGAATAAACCACAAAAAAGTGAAAAAGAGAGAAAGAGTTGGAGAAGAAGGATTCCATTAAGAATATTCATTACATGCAATGAGGCCAATTTTGGGACCTCTCCTTCCTGATCTAAACTCTCTTCCTATTTCATTTTTTATAAGGTGTCTTCTTGATGAAGTCAACTTTGAACAACTAACTCCATTTATTACATGTTCATCATGCTCCCTTTTAAACTTATATTGATTTATGGATTTTTACATCTGAACTTAGACTATAAGCCCCCCTAAGATTCAGATCAATCCTACCCCCTTAGAAACTAATGGTCCCAATCATTTCACCCATACTAAAAAGAGAAACCTATTATTGTACCATTATAATTACAATGTGCCAATGGCCAACGAAGAGAAGGGTTTTGTGTTGTTGACCCATAACCTAGTTGACAATGGCATTGTACATG
Organism: Picea sitchensis; assembly: GCA_010110895.2. Lineage (NCBI taxonomy): Eukaryota > Viridiplantae > Streptophyta > Pinopsida > Pinales > Pinaceae > Picea > Picea sitchensis. Next base: position 311,093 of record SNQJ01S0000619.1, read on the forward strand.
GGTAGGAAAATAAAGAAATTTTAATAAAATCCAAAAATTAGAAAAATAATATTGAAAATTGTGACTTTGGGGGCTGTGAACATTGTTCTACAAATTTATTCATAACTTCTGCTACAAGTTATGAAATCCAATTTCTTCAAAGACCCATTTGAGATATTGAAGAGATACTTCCATCGATATATGGAATTTTTTTTGAGGTGTCCTAGGGGGTGATAAAAATCTTGTTGAAGTGTCAGGTATGCACAACCGTCTTCGAAAAAATACATGCATATATTCAATGAGAGATATCTCTCAAACCAGAAACAAAACGAAATTCTGTAAAATACCCATTTGAGATAACGAAAAAACCTTTTCGATGAGCTATGGAATGTTTTCTCAGGTGGTCCACTGAGTGAGAAAAATCTTGCTGAAGTTCCAGGTACGTGTGGTCGTCTCGGAAAAAATATATGTGACTCTTCAATGAGCGATATCTCTCAAACCATGAAACGAAATGAAATTCCTTGAAATACTCATTTGAGATGACAAATTTTTTTTTTCGATGAGCTATGATAGACCCTCTAAAACATTGTTTGGAGGTCGCAACATCTCTGTAAATTTTGTAAAAGAGGGTTGTCCTGCATTCCATCCAAGATTCTTCTTCTATGTCGCCCATACAAAGAATGCCAAGGGTTTGTAGAGAAGTATGGAATATTGTAGAGGTCATAGAACCTCTAGGGATAGCATATAAACCCTTCAAATGTTGCATACCAATGGATGTAATAAATCCATGTATGGATGCTACTGCAATGGTGAACGAAGATATGAGGGAAGAAAAAACTTGTAGTGCATGTTGACCTATTGTGATGCTTACAGTGTATGGCCCAACAAATGGATTCTAAGAGTACCAAAAGGAGGTTGGTTCTTGCTGCAAATATTTGAACCTGTAACATGCTTGAAACCCTTGTTCCCTCAGAGTGCTAACCTTTCTTTGATACCATTTATCCATATCTTGAGGGATGAGATCTAGAAAGCTTGATGCCAAGAGAGGAGGAGAGAAAACATACAAATCTCCCATGAAATTAATCACAACATTSATGAAAATCCATGAGATGAATACACCATAAAAATATGAGAAAGAGAGAAAGAGTTGGAGAAGAAGGATTCCATTAAGAATAACCATTACATGCAATGAGGMCAATTTTGGGGCCTCTCCTTCCCGATCTAAACTCTCTTCCTATTGCCTTTTTTATAAGGTGTCTTCTTGATAAAGTCGACTTTGAACAACTAACTCCATTTATTACATTTTCATCATGCTCATTTTTACACATGGATTTATGGATTTTTACATTTGAACTTAGACTATATGCCCCCCTAATATTTGGATCAACCCTAACCCTCAACCTCCATCACCTCCATCTGATGGTTAAACCATAGTATTTATTTCCCATGGTGTGGACGTAGTTACATCACACAAATCTCATATGCTTTGTCCTCACTCATCTCTTCCGGAATCCTCTACACTCATTGATCATTATGGTGTTGCATGAAACCAACATATCTCTCCCTCGGTCAAAATCTTCTCCTAATTATTATTTTCGTGACCCTCCACTCTACCCTATCTACTTCTTGTCATTTTCTCATCTTCTCAGTCACCTGCCCCCCCCCCATTCTATAATCCACCACCTTTCTCATTTATCTCCATCCCCACATTTTCATCACTCTCTTACCCTCACCTTTCCCTCGTCCTCATAGTCATACCATGCCTCGTGGTACTCAGGGCCAATATGTGTGCAGTTGTAGAGGAGGCTTGTTATCCCATCAAACCCATATTGTTGTTGAACACGTGGAGTAAACTTACAAGGCTCATACCTCTCTCTAGATACATAATGAATTTGACCTAGTGGAAGATGATTTTTGAGTTCTGCGACACTTCATAGACAACGAAGCTATGGAATTGAATATTGGCTCATGGGTTCCTAACCCAGTCTCATATCGAGCCAAAGCCACCCTTTACTCGAAGATCATGGACTTGTATTGGATCATGAAGACTCTCATGGGAAAATTCCTCGTGGTAATGAATAAAGCCCAGCTAGAGATTCTCCTGTAGTTGGATAACATCCAAAGGAAGATGACGGTGGTGGGCCATAAGATAAATATGATTGAAGGAAAATACATCGGACCAGACTTCGCCAATGTGGATCTCCCCAAGCAACAAGGACCTCCTCCTACGAAGAGCATCAGACTGCCAACATGATTTCTGAAGCTCTCCATGTTGGTTTTTTTGTCTATCAGTTTCAAGGGTTTGGAGGCATTTTCCAAACCTCTTGTTAGTCATCATGCTGGAACTAGGAATCACCCCTACCTCTATCGCACTAGCTATGTTTTTAAACTCTTCAATTTACCGTTTTTCTTCTTTTAAAAATAAGAGGGAAATACAAATTGCTACTATATTGTTGGTCTGGTTTCCCAATGACACACCAACAACACATTAATGTAAATTTTTTATTTTAAAATAAAATAAATGATGCATAAATAATTAAAAAAAAAATACAGGATAATCATTAAATATTTGGTTATAAGTCATTTAATACTCTTTATAGCTTATCTTTATTTACATTTTTTAAATATTTTGAATAATAACATACAATAATAATATATGGTGATCAATAAATATTTAACTTTTAAAATATATTTAGTAATTAAAGTATTGATAATATATGATGATCAATAAGTATTCACTTATAAATTATTAAATATTTTTAATAATGACATACAATAATAATATATGGTGATCAATAAATATTTAACTTTTAAAATATATTTAATAATTACAAGTATTGATAATATATGATGATTAATAAGTATTTACTTATAAATTATATTTAACTTTTAAAATATATTTAATAATTACAAGTATTTAACTTTTAAAATATATTTAATAATTACAAGTATTATTGATAATATATGATGATTAATAAGTATTCACTTATAAATTATATTTAACTTTTAAAATATATTTAATAATTACAAGTAATGATAATATATGATAATCAATAAGTATTCACTTATAAAGTATTAAAAATACATACAATAATAATATATGGTGATCAATAAATATTTAACTTTTAAAATATATTTAATAATTACAAATATTGATAATTTATGATGGTCAATAAGTATTTACTTATAAATTATATTTAACTTTTAAAATATATTTAATAATTACAAGTACTAATAATATATGATAATCAATAAATATTCACTTCTAAATTATTTAATATTTATTATATTAAGTTTTACAACTTAAAATTTAAATTACTTTACATCCAAAAAGTATATACAAAACATTGAACGCCAAATAATGTAAAATCCAACTTACAAAACATTAAATCATTAAATGTCATATTACCAAATAATGAAATGTTGCCAAATACTTAAATGACAAATAATGTAAAATCTAACCTACAAAACATTAAATGTCATGTTTGCCAAATACTTATTGCTAGCCAACAATATACCATATATATATATACATGAATAATGACAGTTTCTAAGTTATATAGAATCATATAGACTAGCACAGCCTCCTGGCTGGTGAAAGCCGAAAGGTTTAGGCTGTAAATTTCCCAACAAAGTAAAAATCAGGCATGTAGTTAAAGAAAACCATAATTAACACAGTGCAATTACTCTTTTTTTGGTTCTTTCATTTTAAATGTCAATGGTCAACGGTCCTCATACTCTGTGTAAGGTGTAATTACGTCAACCGTCCTCATACTCTGAAATCGTACTTCAATATTTTGCCTTCAACGGGAGTGTCCGAAGAGTAGAGCATCTCACACTGTAGTGTATTGATTATTCCCTCTTAAAACACAAGGGCTTGGTGTAATTATGTAAGGCGTACATTTATTGACAATGGACACAATTAATGATCTTTTAACCTTATTTAACCTTAAACCCTAATCTGATGGCTATGCATTGAAGATGTTGGCATATTTTTAGTCGTCCTCCAAAATTAATGAATCAGATTTATTGTTCATAACTTTCTTGCATTTATCAAGGAATTCATTTATTTTTTAACATTTACCTAATCACATTAAAAAATTACTGTAAGGATATGTAATTGCCAAGTTTAAATGATTAAGTATAATTAAACTGTAGCATCTAAATAAATGCCCACGTTCTGCTTCTGAACTGGATGCCCACACGTTCCATTTATCAACCTAATGCAGCCAGACGTTTCATATTACCACAGACGTTTTATATTGGAGGCATGCGTTCCATCTCATTACAACGCAGGTAACAAATTCTCGGAATTTCATTAATTTATCTCCTCTCCCCTTTTCGCATTCTAGAGTTTCAGTTCGTAGATGTTAGTTTTAGCGATTTTCCGTAATGGGTAATGGAGAGTCGCATTGGCGAGCATCCACAGCCTACCGGGAAGTGTGATGCTGCGTACATTGTATTGGAGAATTGGCCACTGATAGTAGTTGCCGACTTCACACAGAACAACCAAACAGATTTTGTCGTATCCCGGAGCACATTCTCAAGCCTGGCAATCGCAGATAAGGGCCCTTGGCTTCTCAAGAGTGGAATTATAGATATCGAATACAAAAGGTATATAGAGCATTTCTTTTTAAGGAGCCTTTTGATTGTGCAGTAAACATTTTTTTGGGTTATTGAAATGTTATCATAAAAGCAAAACATAGTTTTTACAACTTAGAATTGGATAAAATTCTTCTTGGATCATGATGAAACTCTGTTAATGCATGAAGTTTTGACCTGCATCTCATCAGAAAAATATTTATTTTACTAAAAGATGATCAATTCTGTTTCACTCAGATACAGTATAAATATCTCTAAGCATATATATATATATATATGGAACCTGATTGGGTACTGTGGACAGGGTCCCTTGCTAATATAAGGGTCAGAATATGGCTGTGAAGGTGGATGAAAGTAGCCATTATCCATACTATCTTGTTGTGCAATTCCTATACCAAGGAGATCAGACAGAAATAGTTATCTTGGATGTTGCTCAGGTAAATTACTCGCTGACATTAATTTCTGAAACTGCATTTAGAAAATTTATAAGCGAATCATGCATATACGTGATATTTTAATTAGTTTGTAATTTGCAATGTGTTTGCAGGTGGGTACTTCTGAGTGGCAATACATGACACGCAACCATGGCGCAGTTTGGGACATAGAAAAGCCACCAGAGGGTGCTCTCCAGCTTCGATTCGTGGTAACCAGCGGGTACGATGGGAAATGGTTGTGGGCACAAAAGTCTGTGCTTCCTTCCGACTGGAAATCGAGCGGTGTTTATGATACCAGAATTCAGATCAGCGGCATTGCTCGGGATATTTGTAATGCATGTGATGACAATGACAATGCATAGGCCAAGTCACCATGAATGCAACCAACACTCATACACTGTTGAATCCATGGATTCAAAAATATAACCTGCAAAACCCTAGTTCGCCTTTGTGATTAGGCGTATCAACTTTGCACAGAGGTCAAACATGATCACCACTTTATATATATAATTAAAATACAATATGTATCAGTGGCATAAATAAATAAATGTGAAAACCTTGTTTCATTTAACCTTTCCAGCTAGTTCCAATGGAGGCGCGTTTCAGTTTATTTCCTTTTAGATTTATTCTTCCCATATTTGTTCTATCTATTCTTAGATTTGCATATTATAAATGGGGTGGACATATGGATATATAACTACAACCTTTAGTTTTTAATTGTAGGGTCACCTCGAATTCCTACAATTAATAATTAGTAAACTGATTTATATTTATTAGTTAAACATTTATTTATGTTGTTTTTATATCTATTAATTACTCTTAATTCTTAACTAAAATAAATTAGAATAAGACTGCATATTACATTCCACATTTTGAATTGAAAACCACAAAACTAATGTGGCTGAACAGTGGTCGTTTTACATTTTACATTTTGAATTGAAAACCATAAAACTAATGTGACTGAACCTTGGTCGTTTTACATTTCAAAAGGAAAAAACTCTAATGGCTATAAATCATTAAGTGTGGATACAAACTAATTCAAAAACAAATCCATGTTTTCAATAAATATAAGTCAATCTATTTTTAAGATTGAAAATTTTGTGTTTACTAAGTCAATATGGTTGGTTATCAAGTCTTACAAGTTGTTTGAAACAACTATTTTTCTCAATGCCATTTTTTTTTGGTACATATGTATCCAAAATCCTAAAACTTTTGGTTAAATAAATATTATTGTGATAAATATCTATTTTTTATCATTAATTACGCACACCTATTTTTTTGGTACACCTATTGACAATGGGCACAATTAATGATCTTTTAACCTTATTTAACCTTAAACCCTAATCTCATGGCTATGCGTTGATATTAAATGGCTAAAAGTTGAAATAAATGTATTAATTAATAATAATCAATTAGGGTTTAATAATATAAATGTATTCATTAATTAATACATTAATAATAATCAATTAGGATATTAAAGTATTATTAAGTTGAAATAATAATCAATTTGATATCAACCACTTTAAATGAGTGTGGATCATCACAGTGTTAATAATAGTCATGAAATTAGGTGCAATACATTTATCCTATCTTAGTAAAAGTTGGAATTCTTTCAATTGAATTTTTTTTGGAGTTGAAATATAATTTAATATAATTTAGTGATAATTTAATATTAATTAATTATATATTTTGTTTTCCTTTATAAATATTTGGAAATTGATTTTCATTAAAAGTTAAATTGAAATTATAATAATAAATGATTGTTTGAAAAACCTAAATTTATTATGAATATAATGCATGAAAGATTAGTCATTCTCTTTATCTTTTTAACAAAGTAATTCACAAATTTATACTTATTTTTAAAAAATATTGATATTAACTAAAAATTTCATATATTTTAATTGTATTTTTAGTAATAGTAATATGAAAGAAGTTTAGTTTATAAGTATTTAGAAATTGACTTTTGTCATACTGCAATTTAAGTATAATGAAGTGTAAAAAGTAATTAATAGATTCAAAGCTTATTTGGATATGGAGAACAATTGCAAAACTAGAAATTTTGTATTTTCTCAAAAAAGAATAATTTGAAGCATGTGTTTCCCCACCTACCATGATATTTGGTGGTTAATATTTATGAAGAATTATGGAAAAAATTCAGAAAATTTAGAAGCTACTTGTAATAATAGCCATGAAATTAGGTGCAATACATTTATCCTACATTAGTAAAAGTTGGAATTCTTCCAATTGAAAGTATAAATTTGGAGTTCATCATGATTTTCTATCATTGTTCTTATAACAAGTATAAATTGTTAAATCATTTTCTATCAATGTCGTTAGAACAAGTACAAATCAAGTATATTTKCTATCAATGTCCTTAGAACACGTATAMCTCATCATCTACAAAGTTCAAGATGATTTCCTATCAATGTGATGAACATAGTCTCGTTGTCCCAAGAACATAGCCTTGTCATTGCAATGTGATGAATATAGCCTCATCGTCACAATGTGATGCAAACATCACATTGTGACAAACATAGCCATGTCGTCGCTTTGAGAAGAACATAACCATATTGTCGTAGTGTGATGAACATAGCCTTATACGATAAACATACAATGTGACAAAGATAACCATATTGTCGCAATGTGATGAATATAACTATGGTTGACCTTGGTTGACCATGACTGATTGCAACCTTCCCCACTCCCTGGAGAACGATCGCTCCCACCAGGACCTTCTCTAATCTCTGGCCCGAAGAGCGTTAATGCTCCTCTAATTCCTCGTCGGGAATTCTTCACCCACAGTGTTTTCCAATGATCTCCCTTAACAATAGGAAAATCGGAATTCGCGGTATCGAGAATTCTATGCTCGCGTGTCTCTCACCTCACGATTCCCCGAAGTCCGATGTGATTCAACGTTGACTTCCCTCCACTATCGGAACTTCTCTTCATCGGGAAATCGCTGCTTGCGATGTCAACACTCTGGAGTCCAAAAAATCTGAAACCCGATGTGCCGACCCTCTGATACAATGCCACCTGTACTCCATTAGCTTTCGGGGTCCCATGCTGCCACATCACCTTCGGGATATCGCGGATCGCGAATCCGTCATGCAAGAGTTCTCTCTCGTCGAGAACCCCGATTTGATGGGATTTATTGACACGTGTCCCCACGATCAATGGGTGTGATCCTCTCGGGATATCTCAGATCGCGATATCGTAACTCTCGTCCCAACGGCTTGGTAATTCAACTCCTGATATGCCAAAATGCGATGGCACGTGCAAATCTAATGGTTCTCATGAACCCAGATCGACGACACCATTTCCTCCTAGCTTCGAACCTTTAAATGTTCACGCCTCAAACTCCCTGCAGCTTTTCAGGATCTGACGGTCCTCAGTTTCTCGTGGAATCCCTCCAAGAGATTTCAACCGTCTATCCTTCGTTTGATAATTCCTGCGGAATGAACTAAACGCTTCCTCCGTGAAGACTTGTTCAAACCCTCGCCAACCTGTGGAGCTTCTCTCCGGCGTTCCACAACGCTCCTGCAATTCTCCTCCTAGAACTGTAGGCCTATTCCTCCTGAGCTTTGTCTTCGCTTCACGGGTCTCTATGAAGACTTGTTGCATGCATTCCTTGCGGCAGATCTTCGAACACAACCAAGTGTTGAAGTTTCCTCGACCCTGCGCACTCGCCTGCAACAGCAGTCTTAATTCCCCTTTTCTCATAATCGCAACTCTGAGTCCTCGTCCAGCCTGCGCACGCCTTGCACGGCTCCGGTGCTAAATCTGCACTTCTGAGATGAATGAAAACAAAATCTAGCCCTAAGTAAACCCTACAGTCATGCACTCCTTGCGGAAAAATTCAACTGCACACCTTGCAGGAATTCTCTGGCTCACCTAGAGAAACAATTGAAACTCATTCACTCATTTTCCCCGATTTCAATTCAATCATAAAATCACATACACAGCATATCAAAGCAAGTGCATAACCAGAAGAAAATACTCATAAGCATAATATCAACAACACACAGAGAATAACATAGCCATGAAATTGAATCAAAGCTCTTCTTATTAATTCAATATCTATACATGGTGGTTCTGCACACAATTTCTCTGCTGGCTCTCCTCTTCTGCTTCTCAAGAATGAATTAAAATGTACAAAGGAGGGTGCCTATATCTCGTTTCCCTCTTGGGTTCTAAAGCTATCAAATCTACCATTAATTTCTATCTACCAGTATTAAATCTATTAAATGCCTTCCTATCTACTAAGGACGTGAGCTTAAAGGCTCAAGGTCCCCTTTACAATAC
>SNQJ01S0000619.1:325201-342234 GCA_010110895.2 Picea sitchensis
AATTTAATACTTTATTAATGCATTTAATGTATTAAATGTGTTAGTGTATTTAATGATGTATTAATTAAAATGTATTATTTAATTAAAATGTATTACTACTTTAATAATGTATTTATTAAGGTATTAATATTTTAATAAATTATTACTTTAATTATGTATTATTAATGTATTAACATTTTAAAAATATTTTACTAAATACATTAAGGTCAATATATGATACATTATTAAAATGTTAATACATTATTTAGTAAAACATTATTTAAAATGCTAATACATTAATGCATTTAAAATGTATTAAATGCATACAATGTGCTAATGTATTTAATGATGTATTAATGTATTAGAATTTATTAATTAAAATACATTATTACATTAAAATGTATTGACTTTAATAATCTATTATTATTATATTACTTTATTAATGTATTAATACTTTAAGAATGTATTAATTAATTAATTAATTAATACATTACATTATAATAATGTATTGTTAATGTATTACTAATTTAATAATGTTTTACTAAATACATTAAATATATATTAAATATATATGACTACATTATTACTATATTAATAATGTATTACTTTATTAGTGTATTAATAATTTAACAATATATTAATGTATAAATTGATTAATATATTATATTATTAATCTATCAATCAATAGGTTAATTTAGACATTACAATAATATATTACTATATCAGTTATCTTACATCACATTATTAATGTATGAGTCAATGTATACTTTAAGGTATTAATACATTATTAATGCATTATTATTTTAATATGTTACATTATACATTAATGTATTAGTAGTTTACTTTATACATTCCAACATTGTAATAATGTATTATTAAATACATTAAGATTAATGTATTAATTAATTAGTGTATCAATACTTTTATAATGTATTTAATGTATTATTAATGTATTAATTAATTAATACATTAATATATTACATTAATAAGTTATTATTATATATTTTATTAATGTAATAATTAAATAATACATTAATTATATATTAATGGTAGTTTCCAAAGCATGTCTGTGGTTAACTAGCAACAACCACTTTATAAAAGTGGTTGATATAGACCGATCATGTCATTAATTTGAAAAATGAAAAATAAAGCCAATGGGCATATATCAACCACTTTTATAAAGTGGTTATTGCTAGTCTATAAATTCAATGAAAAAATTAGAAATTGACAAATTGCAATAAATTACAAATATCCGGCATCCATCACTGATACCATTAATCAAACAAATAGAAATGGAGAGTGAGAAGAAGAAACTTCATTTTGTGCTCTTCCCATGGTTGGCGCAGGGACACATAAATCCTTTCGTACAGCGTTCTAAGGCTCTCGCAATCCACGGCCACACCGTCTCGTTCCTCTCCACGCCAGTAAACATTTCCAGAATCAAGCCGTCGTTACAGCTTCTCGTTCCTCTCCACGCCAGTTAACATTTCCAGAATCAAGCCGTCGTTACAGCTTCACGACTGGCCGGGCCGGATCGATCTGCTGGAACTGCCGTTACCGCCCACAAAAGGTCTGACTCCGGGGTCGGAATCCACGGCAGACATCCCAATAGAAATGGCGTTTTCCCTCAAGAAAGCCGTGGACGGCATGGAAAAGCCCTTCCGAAGCCTGGTGGTCCGGGGCTGGGTGCCGCAGGTGCGGATCCTCTCGCACCCGTCGGTGGGTGGGCATCTTACCCACGGAGGGTGGAGCTCAGCCATGGAGGCGTTTAGCTGCGGATTGCCGCTCATTCTCCTGCCCATAAGGCTTGAACAAGGTTTGAATGCCCGCCAAATAACGACAGAATTGAAGGCAGGATTGGAGATCGAAAGGGAAGACGATGGCTCTTTTAGCAGAGAAAACATATGTAAAGCAGTGAAAATGGTAATGGCAGGAGAGGAGGGGAAGGGCATGAGATCGAAGGCAGTGGAGGCCCGAGATATTCTAGTGGGGAATATTTGGCGCCAACAGAGTTACATCCATGACTTCATCCAACAGCTCGAACAGTTGACACGAGCACTGTCCACTGAAAACATGCAGTAGGCACTATTTGCTTTTTTCATGATATGATAAATGAATAATATTATAGATGAATAGAGTAAATATTTCATAAAATATAATGGTTTATATTTAGTTTTGGAGTGTGTTTTTAAAATGTTTATAATTGATTATGAATTAGTCTTTCTAAATGATAAGAAAATAAATTAACGTTCTAAAACTAAAAGGTATTTGATACTGATAAATCTTCATTATAGTGTCTAACTTAAGTTGAAAGTTCATTAGCCAACATCAAGAAATTCATTGTAGTGTTAATATTAACTTAGGTTGAAAGTGCATTGAGTTCATTAGCCAACATCAAAAGAAATTGTTTAGGTTAGTAAATCATTTTCATGATTGACAAATCCATCTTTTTAAATATGATCCTTTTATTTCTCACTTGTGAGTTTTATGGCTACATATAATTGTTCATTATGATACATATAATTGTTCATTATGATGAAAACTGCAACAACTATATTATGTTATCTATTGTGGAATTCTAATGGTTAATTATATAGTTGAATTATTGTGAAAAACCAATCATTGGAAGAAGTTGCTCATTAATGGTACCAAATTAAAGCAATGTATAATGAATACCTAATAGATAGATTCATAAAATAATGAGAAGACATGGAGAAGATGTTCTCAAATTTAGGGGAATGTATATTTGTATGTAAAAAAAGAAGAGGATAAGACTTATTACAACACCAAGACTACTGACATGCAAATACATTAAATGTGACCATCAGACAAACAAAATTGATGTCTTTTGAACATGTGATGTGATTGCAATTGAATTGTACAAAGCATCCATGCCCTTTGGTACTGGTATTGGGAGTGTTCTAATTATCCATGCCCTTTGGTACTGGTATTGGGAGTGTTCTAATTGATTATTATATTCAAGGGGATCCCCAAAATGGTGTTAGATCTTCTCAAAGCATCTACAAATGTAAAGTGTATGAGAGAGACATCATCCTATAGACTTCGATCTACTATTGCTTGTGTTGTAGAATAGAAAATGTGTTGTTTTCCTTTTAACAACTTGACCCCGATGCTCTTACCCCAATTTTTAAGAAAAAATCTTCCTTGCAATTTTAAATGTAAGTCCCAAGGCTTGTAAGGTTTGTATGTCATGGAGGATCTAGTTGGATCGTTGGTATGAAATTGATATTGAACATTGGTGCTTCCACGACAAATCAAAAAACATAAAAATAATAATTTACATGCATGTCTCTAGATGTCAAAGCTCAAGGCACAAATTAGCAGTGTTTAGATTGAGAAACAACAAAATCTTTGCTTGCATTATTGGACAATGAAGAGAACCAAACAATGTATCATTCCACACATGAGAAATATATTTCTAAATTGCACCCATCTCACTATTAGAATGACTAAGTTACCTTTTCAGTGGAAAGAACTTGATTTATGTGTTTAAAGCTAGCCATGGATGATTTTAGGGGCTAAATTTCGCTCATGGGCTAATTTTCCATGGGTTTTCCAAAAAGAAGATTCGCTATGTTAAAAATGATTCGCCTAAATTCTATAGGATAAAATTATTTTACCTTAAAAATCACCAAAATTTTATAAAACTATATAAAATCTTTAGAAATTTGAATATTTTTACAAAAATATCGCCAAACATTTATAGTTGGCATATGAAGGATAAGTAAGATTTGCCAAAGTTTCTACATTTTAAAATAAATTTCCATCCTTAAAATCATCCCTGAAACTAGCTCCCAAAACAAAAAGCCTATAACATAGTATAATAAGATTCAGTTTTACATAATACATTTTACATTTTTCACCCTTTGAATTTTTTTTGGTCTCCTTTACACCAAAAGGAGCAATTGCTAGTATTATTTTCACCCACGATTAAGTTTTATCAAATGACTCATCAATGGATGTGATAACGTTTATGGATGTACGTAATTCTAAACCTCTAAACTTTATTGAACTTTCGAAACATTAATCTCTCTTCAAAAGAAAACGTATACGGTGTGAAATTTAATGGTAAATCAACCAATAACATATATATCTTTTGTCTAATAAATATATTGTTGGATAATTCATGTGTCGTTCTCATGAATATGTTATCGTCTCATAAGTCGTTAATTGTGGATATTTCTAGATATGTTGATAGAGAGAATGAAATGGCAACTTCTAAGTGTTTTTGGCATTTCCACTCTCGACATACCAAATCCAAACATATTACTGGGAGAATTGGTGGAAATTGATTTAGGAATGGTATCAAAGGGATTTATTACAACCTATGCATATTTTGTCAAATAAATATATTGTTCAATAAGTTGTTCTCATGAATATGTTGTTGTCTCATCAATTGTTAATATTTTTATATGTTGATAGAAATATTGAAATGACAACTTCTAATTGTATTTGGAATTTCTATTCTAGAGATACTAAACACATCAATGAGAGAAATCTACAAAGGCGATTCATTCTATAACACCTGAGGAGTCTTGGTCAGAAGGAAAACCACATGCAACAAGATTTTTTGGTGTATGTTTACATTCCACATTAGACTTGGAGTCATTCTGAGAGACTACAATGTGCAAGTTGTTCGCATCTTTGAAGCGATGTTTGGTAGTCTTTTCCATGTTCAGGAAGGAATATGATGCATCAGTAACAATGAGAAGTTGAACGACCAAAAGTTCATGTGGATGATCAAAAGGGAACCAATGGTTGTTCAACAGATCCAACAACCATGAGGAAACTAAACAAGAAAGGATTTTTCAAAGAGAATGTATTTATAATAACCTTAATATTGATGCAAATATTCAACAAAAATCAAGCCAAGGGACTGCGAGTAGCTGGGGGAAACCCCAGCCGCAGATKCCCACTCGCGATTTSCATTTCATGCTCCCCATGAACGGTTTTTCTTACGATTTGTTCGCACTTTTGGSCATGGTTTTTATCCTTTAGTTGTCTTGCTTGCGATGGGTTGGGGGATTATCTTTTGCGTTGATAATATCGTATCACTTGCACTCCCGGTTTGTTGCATGTTCGGTCTATGTGGCTGGGATTGAGTTTTTTTACCCTGTGTGGATTGGGCTCACGTATTTTTTCTTCTTGTGGAAAATTTTTCTTCGTGGGTGTGCAGATCTAGGTACTAGGCTTGGTGCTTGGATCTTCGACTTTGTATTTTTTCTGGTTTGCGGTTCCTCTCTCCCGTCTTATCGATTTTTTTAGGGTTTGATGTATGCTCAGATCTGGTTCCTTTTGGTGGTTGTTGATGATTATTTCTTCCTCCTATCTGGTGGGGGTTTGGCTAGAGCTTTGAGGTCTTATCTTTGGGCATGCTGTGCTAGCCTGAGACACTTTGAGGTCCTTTGTGAGGGCATGTGGTGTTGGGCTAGGGCACTTTGAGGTCCCTTGTGAGGGTGTGCAACTTATGGTCATCTCTTTTGCTAGTGTTTTGTTGGTCGGGGTCTTCAATGGTGTTGTTTCTATCTCATTCTGTTGTTGTGAGGAGTTTTCATACTACTATGACCTGGTCCATCTGGCCACCAGGGTTTTGTTGGGATTTATTTTCTAAGGTTATTTTAGTGGCAGGGTTTCTTGAACCTAGTTTTTTCCCCAGTTCTTGTCTTTGTATTTTCTTTGTTTCTTACCAGCCAACTTTTGTGACCCTTTTGGATTTTATTTTTCTGATTTATCTACCCATGATTGGGTCGTGCTTAAGGAACCTACATAATGTAATTTGGTTCTCTTCCTATGAATAGAATTACACTTTTTGTTCGTGGAAAATAAAAAACAAAAAACAAGCCAAGATACTCTAGGAAGTGATTATGTACATTGAATAAGATTCAAGCAGAGGTGTAAGATTCTTTTCAACAACTTGTACTTCCTATTTAAATGAATTGTGGGCACTTGAGAGGGACTAATGGTTAAGAACATGTGTTTCCTCCTAGAGGGTCACGGGTTCAAATCCATAGGGGGGTTGGGCATGTACACCTCCATAGACTTTAGTAGTCAAATCCTTGGTTAGAGGGGGTATGTTGTCCAACAAACAAGGGGGCATCATACACCAATTTGGTGTTTGGCTTGGGAGTGACTTTAAAATTACATTATCATGATTTATTATAAATCATTTGAACTCAATGTAACTTTATTTAACACGGATATTGTGTGACTAAAGTGCCTTTGGTTAAAAGAGAATTACATTTTTCTAAATGTCTTATATTTCTTTACATTAAAAAAATATATTTAATGATGAGGAGCAATAATAATACATGATGATCACTCACCCAGATCAAGTCCCAAAGAGGTACATCATGTCCACTGAGTCGTCTCGATACCTTCCCCCAAAAGGATCCCCAATGGTCCCCCACATCAACCCTAACCCTCAACCTCCATCACCTCCACGCGATGGTTAAACCACAATTTTTATTGCCCATGGTGTGGACGTGCTTACCTCACATGAATCTCATATGCTATGTCCTCGCTCGTCTCTTCTGGAATCCTTTTCACTCATTGCTCATTATGGTGTCTCATGAAACCAACCTATCTCTCCCTCGGTCGCAATTTTCTCCTAATTTTTATTTTCGTGACCCTCCACTTTTCCCTATCTATTTCTTGTAATTTTCTCATCTTCTCAGTCGCCTCCCCTCTCCCCCTGTTCTACAATCCACCACCTTTCTCTCCACTCTCCATTCTCGTGCTGCCATCACTCTCTTACCATAACCTTTCCCTCATCCTCATAGTCATATCATGCCCCATGGTACTCAGGACCAATATGCATGCAGTTGCAGAGGAGGCTCATTAACCTGTCAAACCCATACTATTGTTGAACATGCAGAAGAAGATTACAAGGCTCATACCTCTCCCGAGATACATGATGAATTGGACCTGGAAGAAGATGATTCCCGAGTCCTACGACACTTCATAGACAATGAAGTTGTGGACTCAGATATTGGATCATGGGTTCCTAACCTGGTTTCATATCAAGCCAGAGCCACCTTTTACTCGAAGATGGTGGACTTGTATTGGATCCTGAAGACTCTCATGGGAAAAGTCCTCATGGAAAGGAAGAAAGCCCACCAAGAGACTCTCCTGTAGTTAGATGACATCCAAAGGAAACTCATGGTGATGGACCATAAGATAAATATGATTGCAGGAAAATATGTTGAACTAGACTTTGTCAACATGGATCTCCCCCAGCGACAAGGACCTCCTCCTATGAATAAAATCAATCGACCAACTTGATTTCTCAAGATCTCTATGTTATTTTTTTTGTCTATCAATTTCAAGAGTTTGGAGGCATTTGCCCCACCTCTTGTTAGTTATCATGTTGAAAGTAGAAATCCTCCCGACCTCTATCGCAATAGTTATTTTTTACTGTTTTTTCTTCTTTTAAGAACAAGACAACAACACAAACTGCTACTATGTGGCTAGTCTAATTTCCTCAACAACAGACATAAAACATTTTTTTGTAAATTTTCTCTTTGATAATAATAGAACAATGCACGAATAGGTTAAAAAAATACATAATTATCACTAAGCAATAAATTATAATTCATTTAATACTCTTTATATCTTATTTTTGTTTACATTTTTTAAATATATTTAATAATGACATACAATAATAATATATAATAATATATGATGATCAATAAATATTTAACTTTTTAAACATATGTATGACTAGAAACAACCACTTTATAAAAGTGCTTGTTTCTAGTTGACCACCGACATGCCTTGTGGAAGATTATTAATGTATTAATTAATTATAAGTATTAACACATAATTAATGTATTAATTAATTATAAGTATTAACACATAATTAATGTATTAATTAATTATAAGTATTAACACATAATTAATGTATTAATTAATTATAATATATAATAATAATGTATTAATGTATATAAACTAATGGTCTATTAATGTATCAATAAATTAACATATCATTAATTAATGAATTGTTAAAGTATTAATACACTAATAAAGTTATACAATAATTCATTAAATACATGAATAAAAACACTAAATACAATAACAAACTAAATACTTAAATGCATTTATAAATATATTACTAAAGTATTAATACATAAATAAAGTATTACATTAATAAAATAGTAATATGTTGACCTAAATGTATTTAATAATACATTATCATGTAATGTATAAATTAAAGTACTAATACATTAATGTATAATGTAACATACTAAAGTATTAATTAATAAATTAAAATATACATTGATTAATAGATTTACAATACATTAATAAAGAAAATTGACATTAATGATACATTAATAATATAATGTATTAATTAATTAAAACATTTTGAATTAATACATTGCTAAAATTGCTAAAGTATTAATACACTAATAAAGTAATAACTTAATAATATATTAAATACATCAATAAATACATTATTAAAGTAATACATTAATCTATACATTAAGAAAGTAGTAATACATCGAATTTAATGTATTTATTAAAACATTATTAAAGTATTATTAAGTTAACAATAAATTATTACATTATTGTAATTGTAATGTATAAATTAAAGTAATAATGCATTAATGCATAATATAACATATTAAAGTATTAATATATTATTAATTAATAAATTGCTAAAACATTAATACATTAATAATAAATTATCAAAGTAATAAACCTTAATAACTACATTATTCAAGTAGTAATATATTAATACATTTATTGAAGATGACTATGGTTCACTATGATCATGGCTTGTTATGGTCAAATGACATTAATACATTGATATATACTATAATATTTTAATTTATTTTAATAAATACATTATTAAAGTATTAATACATTATTAGAGTAATGTAATGTATAAATTGATTAATACGTTATACAATATTAATTAATGCACTGTTAAAGTATCAATACACTAATAAAGTAATACATTAATATTACATTATTACAATGATAATAAAAAAATGCATTTAATACATTAAATCCATTAATAAATACATAACTAAAACATTAATATAGTATTAATCCAATGGTAAAGTAATACATTAATTTATAATGCAACATATTAAATTATTCATATATTGATAATACATTATTAAAGTAATAACACATTATTATTAAAGTAATAACATATTAGTACATACAATATTGCAGTATTAATATATTAATAATTAGATTATTAAGGTAGATAATACATTAATAAATAGGTAGACCTTGGTTGACTTTGGGAAGGAAAGGTTCACTATTGTTGATGGTGGTTGTCCTTCACCATGGTTGAATGTAGTTGACCATGCCATGGTTGACTATCGTTGACCATGTGGATCTAATTTTGGTGGGATATGTTGATTATGTTTAACCAAATTTTACTGTGGCACTACTACATTGCAATGTTGATCATGTTTTTTTCATCACATTGTGACATCACATGACATCGTAAGGTTATAGTAATCAAATTACGACGAAGGGTTTTTGCTTGTCACATTATGGTGTTGGAAGAGGTTTGTCATGGTCTGAGAGTGGGTTATCTTCTTCGCATAGCGATGTCGGGAAATGTTTGACTCATTGAAATGTTGGTCTATGTTTTTTACATTGCGGCATTGGGTTGTGTACATCACATTGCGACAATGGGATGTGCTCGTCCCATTGCAACATTTGGAAATGTATTTCACAATGTGATGTCAAAATATAAGAATCACATGGCAACGCAAGGATATGTTCGTCACATTGCAATGACAGGGCTATGCTCGTCAGATTGGAACGTTTGTTTATGTTCATCACATTGTGACCACGGGGAAATGTTTGTCACATTGAAATCTCTGTATATGTTTGTCACGTTGAAACGTTCATATATGTTAGTGATTGAGACTATGGTTGATCATGGTTGTCCTTCGCCATGGTTGATTGCGGTTGACCATGACCATGGTTGACTATGGTTTGTCTAGTTTATTATGGTTGACCATTCCCATGGCTAACCTTCATTGACCATATAGATCTGATTACAAGGGGTTATGTTGATGATGTTAAACCAAAATTTACTGTGCAACTACTACATTGAAATGTTGATCATGTTTTGTTCATCACATTATGATGCCACATGAAATCCTAAGGTTGTAGTAATCAAATTATCATGTTGGAATAGGTTTATCACAACCTAACAATGGGTTATATTCGTCACATAGCAACGTCAAGAAATTATCGTCTCATTTCAATGCTCGTCTATGTTTGTCAAATTGTGACATTGGGTTGTGTACATGACATTGTGACAATGGGATGTGTTCATCCCATTGCAAGGTTTGAACATGTCTTTCACAATGCAATGTCAGAATATGGGCATCATATTGCAATGAAAGGATATGTTCATCACATTATGACAGGAGGGATATCTTCGTCACATTGTAACGTCCATTTATGTTTGTCACATTCTGATGACAAAGATATTTTCAAAACATTACAATGTCCATATATGTTCGTCACATTGAGACGTTCATTTATGTTTGTCATTGAGAATATGGTTGATCGTGGTTGTCCTTCACCTTGGTTGAATGTAATTGACCATGAACATGGTTGACTATGGTTCGTCAGGGTTTATTATGGTTGACCATGCTGATGGATGACCTTTGTTTACCTTGTGGATCTTATTATGGTGGGTTATGTTGATTATATTTAACCAATGTTTACTATGACACTACTGCATTGAAATGTTGATCATGTTTTTTTCATCACAATGTGACGTCACATGACAATGTAAGGTTATAGTAATCAAATCACGATGAAGGGTTTTTGTTTGTCACATTATGGTGTTGGGATAGGTTTTTCACAGTCCGATAGTGGGTTGTGTTCGTCGCATAGCGACGTTGGGAAATGTTCATCTCATTGCAATGTTGGTATATGTTTGTCAGATTGTGACATTGGGTGGTGTACATCACATCGTGACAATGTGATGTGTTCATCCCATTGCAATGTTTGGAAATGTATTTCACAATGTGACATCATAATATGAGAATCACATTGCAACACACGGATGTGTTCATCACATTACCAGGATAGGGATATGTTCATCATATTGCAATGTTCGTTTATGTTCGTCACATTGTGACGTCAGAGATATGTTAACCACATTGAGACATCCATATATATTCATCACTAATGTAGACCCCCCTACTCTCCATGGGGTCTATGCGACCTCCCGGTCAAGGATCTTCCAATTCCTGAGCTGAATCGTCTCTTTGGGCCTTCAATAGACCCATAAATCAATTTAACATAGGCCCATTATCTCCTTAAGGTGCAGGTTTCATGAAACCCGTTGGCTCTTGTCGATCCCTTGTTCACTTTTAAAACTCTAAATAACATGCACTATCCCCCCTTTACTAGGCCTCTCTCCAATATAACCACGAACTATGGCCTCGGGCCAATCTCTTCCCGAATTTGTGTTGCGACAGTTTTGGATGTAAATGACTCCCTTTTCCTCGATATCTGAACTGAAGATTTTCAATAACAGGCACTCGCTCCTTTGTACTAGGCCCTTTTTCCCTGCGACCTGGAGTTGTGACCTAGAGTTTAATCCAAAGTGCACTAAGTATTCGACACTTAGGCCTTCTACAGTTTCTCTTTTCTCTAAACACACTATGCTTGCGAAGCGACGAATGTTGAACTGAAGGAATCTCGATTCGTTCTTCACCCATCCTCAAAATCTGGCGGCTGAAGACGTTTTGACCTTCGGGCCTTCGACAGTTTTCAACTACAATTGTCACCAATTCCTTCGAACCCTGAACCGATGAATACAACTGGTGCGGGAATCAACGGTTCTCACCTATCCAACAACCAACAACTACGTTCAACTTCAGAATTCTAGCCTTTGGGAGTTCCGAGTGTTGAGTTCTTCTTCTCTTGTTTGTGACTTTCTTACGGAGGGCCTTTCTTCCGAGGTATCATATCTGCCAACACGTATCTTTCGAGACGAATGACCTAGATCTATTTCATTGTTCAGACTTAGACGATTTTCGTTGGTCATCCCCACAAAACAACTCATTGTATCTTCTGACGCAGAAACATCAAGCAAGTTCTCTTGCCTCAACGTGCCTCCTCCTAGATGAAATACTAGGATGCCTTTTTAAGAATCCAGCGAATTCCTCACTCCTATGTACACTGAGACTTAAATCTCGGACACCTTTCCCAAATCCAACGACCTGGAATGCTTTCGCTTCCTCTTGGATGGATCTTGGACGATAACTCTGTAAACCTTTATAGCTTCACTCCCTTTGAATATTTATCCTCACTATCTCTCTTCAGATTTGTTTCTTGAACCCTTTGACTCCTTAGAGGGATACTTCGACACTTAGTTGAACTTTGAACCTGTGCACTCCTTGCAACTGATTCTTATGCAAGACTTAGCTTCTTTTGAGTGACTTTGCATAGCTTACAACAGTCCCTTTTCACTCCTTGCAAATGGAAGTTTCATGCTATCTCTTATGAGCTTTGAATTCTGAAAATTCGCTTGTGCATGCCTTGCCCTCTGTCTATGTGCAAACTTACACTACTATGCACCCTTATCACTTCTCCCACAATCTGAGACTTGGATTGTTCTCAGCCTTCTGCACTCTTTGCAGAGACTCTATGATTAATGGGACTATTCCTCCTGAGATTTTTCTTACTTGAATCTCCGAGGGACTCGACTGTTCTGCGTCCTTTAAAGGAATTTTTTGTGCCCTCCTGGCAAGCCAACACTCTTCCTCCTAAGCTTGTAAAGTGAAACTAATTTACTTCTGGTGCACTCCTTGCGCTTGACTGGCCTTCAGATGGTTTCCTTTCAACACATTGACTGAGTGTTGGCCTGGTGCACTCCTTGTATAGGTATTCCTCGAAAGTGTTCAATAACTTTTTTTCACCTTGAGTTTCAACTGCTCGGACCTCATAGGTCTCTATCCCTTTTATTCCTTGAAGGGATGTATGTTCCCTCTTGGAAGCTTCTACTCAAAGAACTCCTTGTTGAGCTTACAGAGTGTTCAGTAACTCTGTGAGTGTATTCTTCTTGACACTTCTATTCTCAAAACTCAAAATAGATTTCACCTATGCACACTTGTACCTACGCAATGCCCTCTTGGCAGAGCTCTACAAAATCTTCGACAATTTAGTTTTTTTGTTCCTTATCTACACAGTCTCTTCTCCAAGGTGTTCAACAACCTTGAGGCTCCTCTTCAGATTGTGAATGTTCTAGTGTGCCTTCTTGGCACGTTCTTTTCTGTCTCGAAAGAGTTAATATGTGCACTCCTTGTGATGGCTACATAGTTTCAATACCCTATTGTGCACTCCTTGCACAACCTAAAGAACCCAAAACAACTCAACAACTCTCAAACAGATAGTGGAATCTATATTCACCCTGCAGATGGAAACTATTCATACACATCTACATCATACATTCATATAAATATAAATGACGTTCATAAACAAACATTCACCACACAAGGATTCATAAACAGGGAAATATGTTCATTTGTATTAAAACTAGAATACTAATTACAATGTGTGAGCTCGAACTACAACATAGTCTCAACTCTTCTCTCCTCTCTTAAGCTCTCTACTCACTCATCTAGTCCTTCTTTCTATATCTCTTGAATTTTGATACAAAGATATTTTAAAAAAGAGGGGATCCTCGAGCTCTCCCTCCTATTATCTCCTCAAATAAATTAATCAAGATTTTGCATTTTAGGTGATAGGGAGTCTTTTAAAAAGGTACTTTTCAAATTTTTAAAGGTTTATTTTTCGAAGCTTTACCCATGTAATAAAGTTTAAATAAAAGTTCATTTAGTTTTTGTTTGATCTAATTCAAATCTCAGGTTATGGTGGCTTAGGCGAACACATCGATTGTTCATTACCCACCGAAATCCTTAGCTTTCAGAAGCTCAAATAAAGGAATCCAGGTCCATTTAAGACACCGAAATCGTTGAAGCAGGTAAAGACCAAGAACATCCTATCACACATTTCAAATGATGGGTTCAACGTTTCCATGATTGCACAAGCCGCCAAAAGGACTTGAGAAAGAACTTTTCATGACCAGAAAGCTAATCCCACTGTGATATGAGAGATTCTTTCCAAATCGCTATATCATTAATTCATGCACTGATGTACTTCCAATTGATTTCAGTTATTTTCCATGACTGCTACACATCATCAATTGTTTCATCGCAGTCCTTGCAATCAATGCCACATTCAAAATCTCACCCCAGTTATCTCAATTTTATCTCAGCCGAGCTCATTTTCACTAAGTTTACGCAGTGTAACTCTTCCTGAAATCCACTATTTCGATCACAGGTGTGCGAAAACGTCATGGAAAATGAAGAAAGGAACGTCGATGATGAGGAAGGAGCTAAATGATATCGGTTACCTAGAATCACATCCTGAGGTATGTCAAATGTTTAAGGATGCAGGGTGTTACAATTTTTGCAAAAAATTACAAAGTTTTCATCAGCAGGTGGCAGAGGCTTTCACTCTCAATTTCAATGGAAAGAAAGCAATCATCGACAGGGATGAATTCAAGATTGATGAAGCCCTCATAGCTGAAGTCACAAAGCTTCCCATGACTGGAGAGAAATGGTTTAAAACCACTGTCATTAAGAATGTTGAATTCATGACCTATTTAAAACCAGGACATAGGGGTTTGATTTTGAAGAAAGATATTCTTGTATCTTCCCTTGAAAAGAAATGGAAACAATTATTGAAAGCTATAATGGTTTATATAACCCGTGAAGGGTGATACAACAGGGTGGTGATTTATCATTTCAAACTTATCAACCATTTGATAGGTAGAAACCTACTTAATCTACCCGATTTCCTCCATCGAAGCTTATCCAAGATGTCTCATCAAGTCAAGGCCAAACCTAGTCAAGTTGCAGGTAGATTATCCCACCATATTTTAATCAAACTGTTGGTTTGTAATCTATTGCAAAGAAAAGGAAAAGAATGGAATTACTTCTTATTCTGGAATGATTTCCAAACTGAGGTTCAGCTAGAGGGAAAAAAGAGTCTTCATTCTAAGAAATCCTCCACTCCCAAAAGTGGAAAGAGGAGGAGAAGAGCTATCTCTCCAACCCCAGTCAATCAAACCTCTCCTTGCTCTAAGCTGGGAAAAATGGATAAGAAATTGAATTTTAACAGTGAAGAAGAAGAGGCCAAAAAATTCCCAGTGAACAAAGACATTCTCAATCTTCCTTACACAGACTCAGAAGATGAAGAGCAACAGTTGGATATAGGGCATGAAAATTCAGTTACCACAGGGTGTAACAATTCTGTTTTTGTGGATATATACACAGCAAGTTATGAGAACTTTCCATCACCTACACCCTGAGAAGAACAAGAGCCACAAATTGTAGAGGCCTCATCTAACAAACGAGTGAAGCAGAATAAATCAAAAGAAATCAAGAAGCTTAAGAAGAAGCTAGCCAAGAAAGAAGTGCTTGAAAGGGTAATAAAAACCAGGTATGAAACCCTATCAAAAAACTTTGCAGAAAGCAACTCAGCTTTGGAAAGAATAGCCCATGAAAGCATAAAGGAGAAGAAAAAGAAAAACAAGATTGTAAAGGACTACAACAGCTTATGGAGAGTAGCTCAAGGTTTGAAGAAAAAGGAAATGGCTTTGAGGAAAAAAGAAATGTCTTAAAAACACCAAGATCATGCTTCTCTTGAGACCCTTGCAGAGGTGGCAGTTCATTGCAATGAACCAAAAGAAACCAGTAACCCTACAAATTTTGAGCAAGATACAGAAGCCTAAAGAGATTAGTCCTGAGGCGTTTTTGAGCTGTGACAAGGGTATTTTTGAAATTTTGATAATATCAGGTTTTTGTGGCTTAGGAAAACATATCGATTGTTCGTTAGCCACCGAAATAAGAGCTTTCGGTAGCTAATCGGCCCAAATTCTATTTTCTCTAGCTACCGAAAGCACTGATAAGGAAGAAAGCTAATGTTTTTGCACAGATCCAAGTTTTTCTTGTTCAAAAGACTCAAAAATGGTTCTAATCGATGGAAGATAATTAATGACATCTCGATCAAGAGTTTATTTTGGTTTTGGAGATGCTTTATGAGGCAGAAAAGGTAAACCACGGTTAGCTATTGTCAAGGAGATAAGACTGTTGACTCTCAACATGTGTCAAGTTCGACTCCTTCCATATCACATGAGATCCAGCAGCCTCGGAAGGCTCATTACACCTACCAAGAATATCAAGAACATAATATAAGTCGAGAAGTTGGATTGATCTGGTCTACTTAGGCCAATTATTGAGTTTCTATTTTTGGCAAAATTTGATCCAGTAATCTAGGATCTGAAAACTGCTTGTAAAAGGCTATAAAGCCAAGAACATTTGATGAATAGAGGGTTCAATTTTGAGTTCTATAATCTAATTTTTTTGTATAAAAGACACTTTCTTTAATATATCAAGCCTGCACGATTATTTCATTTGTTATTTTCAGACTCTCCTTCATCTTTGTCTATACATATGAGTTGAAATCATTCTTTTGTCTATGTTTAACAGTCCCATGGTAACTGTCATCTCACTTTTGACTATTAAGAAATAATCATAAGCATCTTTGGCTATTTTTTTGACCCATCATATATATTTCCTATGTATGTTTTGGTTAACTGATTGGTTTTCTTATCCATTTGTTTTACAAACCTATCTGATAATAGCTCCTAAAGGCCTTGTATTGAGAGAATTTAGCTAGACTGTCTTGAAGATACAATCCAATGATTAAGATATTCGTCTTGATCCAAACCCACACCTATTATTGAGAAAATAGTTACCAAAAAGATTAAGTTACTAAGCATCTTTGATATACAGCCTAGGAGAGTTTCCTAGAGTGATAACAAATTGGCGTCATTGCCAGGGAGAAGAGACTGAAGCTCAACTTCCCTGGGAGATGACAAGATCCAACTTTGATGATAGACAAAGTTTGGACACATTTTTTGGTTGTAACCATCTATCTGGAGACTCCATTGGAACGAAGTATCTCTGAGAAGA